>JAEQBH010008499.1:0-139012 GCA_016808115.1 Tetrastigma voinierianum | reverse complement strand
GTAGAGTTTGGAGAAATGATAGCAGTGGCCAATTCTTGGCTAATTCCAGACTGCTTCTCAAGATGATCTAATTAGCCCCTTCATTTTTAAGACATGAGGGTCGGGATCGAAATGTGGTCAAGCAACCATTTTGCAGAGTAATGCCTTTTAGGGTGGTAAACCCTTATCGCGTAGCGATTCCCCAGCCCGGTCCGACCGAATGGCAAGTCCGAACCGAAACCTTGAGGGACTCGCTTAATTCTTCTTTTCATTTATATTTTTATTATGTTTCTTCTCAAAAGTGTTGCAACCCGAATCCCCGACTCGTCTCGCTGGCTGATCCGAACCTAACCCGCCATCTCGACGTTCGACATCTCACAAACATTTTCTTTATGTTGCTCCTTTAGCTTTTCGACAGACGCGTAAGCATTTGCATAAAATGGTAAGTTCCACAAAACATTCACAAAATATCATAATGAAGGCATTCTCGATGTTTTTCAAAATGATTGATCTTCTGGTGTTTACAAGTAGGGTGGTTGGAATCAACAATATTTATAACCTAATTTTCCCATCACGTGAGCGTGCCATCAAGCAGATAGCGCCTAGTGTCGAACTTTGGATGGGTTTTCTTCATAAATGACTACTGAAGGGTTTAAATCAGAATTTAATTTGATTTTTAAGGTTTGCTAAAAACAGTGGGGTGTTGATTGTTCACAGTCGAAACCAAAAATAAGAAAAAAAATGTAAAATAGAACCCTTGGAAGTGTCAGTTTCATCTGTTTGGTGGGTTTTAAGTTGACAACCAACATGTCCTCGTCTTTCTTCCTCAAGGCCGGGAGGATGACATTTAGTCATTTCCGAACCGGATCTCTTTTGGCCTGCTTTACAACCCAAACCCCATAATTTCCTTCTTGAAACATAGCATTTAATCGGCATAAATGTCCCTTAATCTGGGTGAGAGCATTATCTCAAAAACACTACCCTACAATAACTAATGAGATAACACTGGGCTCCTCAAAGGATCTAGTGAAAGTATCCACCGAACCCAAAAAGCTTGCCACAATAATATTGGGAGAGCATGCTTAAGAGATTTTAACCTAAGGTGAGAAGTAGGAATCGCAAACAATTACAATGCTCACATGAAAGCGCAGAACTTGCATTTAACGAACATTCATGGTCCTGCATTAGCAAAACCTACCTCCCGACCCATCTTACAAGAATAAATAGAAGGCAACTAATGAATATCACTGAATCTTAACAATAAGCATCCAATGAACCTTAAAAGATTGCCAACACGGTCAATTAAGATGTATCTAGGAGATTTAAACCTGCAGTGGAAGGATAGGAACACAAACAAAATAAATGAATGGATGCTAAAAAACAGGACCGGGCCGCTACTTCCAAACCGTTGCTCCAAAGAGCTCCTCCCTCTTCAAGGAGTGAAAGAGGTCTAGCCAACCATCATCTGAGTTGTCAACCTCGCAGTGATGCTCAGCAAACGAGAAAGGGAAAGAAAATGAAAGAAAATGGGAGAAAGGAGGAAGCAACGGCGAAACTGCAGCCCCGTCTATCAGCCGACGCTACGTGAAGCTCCGGGGCTTTGTACAGACCCAGGCTTGCGTAGGGTGCTCGTATATATGAAATTACCAAAAACTGAAACTAAAAAGCTATTACAAGGACAAAATGGGAAGAAAATCTAAAAATTGTAACAAAACAACAAAGAGTGAAATGCAGAGAACACGCCGCAAGACGAACAATGCCGAGTCGTGGAACAATGTCGCAAGAATCAAATTTCGCAATGCTCCATTTTTCTTCACTTTTTGCTCTTCTTTCCTTATGGGATCTGATCTGCAATGATGAGTTTGACTCTGCACTTCGTGCTTGGATCGCACCAACCATTTTTGAAGAATAGTCATGAAAACCTGCAGTACCTTGGCCAGCCAAAATGCGCATCTAATAGAATAGTAGAATCTTAATGGCAATTCAAAGAGCAGAATGATATTAGTCAACAAAAAGCACTCAAACCCATAATAAATGTGGTTCAAAAATAGCACTACAATCTAATCAATGATATATGCAAACAAAATAACATTTCTTTGAGTTCAACTATTTGTTCACAAAATGTTCCATGTTCAAAAGGAAATGATATGCATGGTGTGGTATGTACTTATACGCCGCAACTCGCGTATGATCAAGGCTTCACGATCTTGTCTTCTCCTTCTTGTTCACTCGAAACCCGCGATAGATAAAAACTATACGCTAAGCATTTTCATGCTTAGTGGTTCTAAACGCCTTATCTAATATTCAATGTAACTCCTCACATGCATTTAACATTAAAATATGCCTATTATATCAACATATACTCGTTGTTATTCATTTTCAAAGATGTTTTCAATTCAAATCCCATTACTTATGGATACCACAAATACTTACTCTTCTAATGCAACAATTCATTCCACAATCCAATATAAGGGACGTTAGCCACATATGATAAAATCTCCATTTGCACTCGGGTCAATGTCGGGTTATTTCACTCCTGACTACTCAATTCACATCGATTTAATTCGGCCGCAATGAATCCCGCCTATTATCATTCTGCATTTGTGCTTACACATTTAACACCGGGTCTCCCCATCATGACGGATGCGCCAGCTTGGTGCACCGATGTGGTATCACTTAAATGCTATACACCATCTCTCGACGGAGCGTCACTGGTGTATCCCGCCTGCGGGACATTTCTTCAATGCCATACACCATCATGACGTGATGCCGATTGGAGAACTCCGCCATGGGACATCGGACAATTCTCGGCGCCTCGTGATTTCCACACTACTGCGCATCCCGTTAGTCGCTCATTCAGATAATTGATTCAATTCAAGATGTCGAATTGCCCAATTCGTTGACAATTCGACTTATCATTCACATTCATTGTTAGTTTCAATTATCACAATTCACATTCCCATATTCACTGTATTATCTTATCAAAGATATACTCAATTTATGTACTCATTTCATATACTCATTCACGTACTATTTCCAAGTTATAATTAGTCTGTGTACTCATTTCATGTACTCATTCATGTACTCATTTCATAGCTACTGCAAAACTTCTACCAAAATACTTGAAATAAGAATAGAGTAAGAGAATAAACCAAAGTCAGCTCTGATCTAGCTTCTCTTCCTCGATCTCTAGCCCTAGGTTAGCGATCATCACTCATCCCTAGTCAATAACAATCACGCCAATTTTAGTGGATAATTAATTGTTAAATACCTTTAGTGAATTACAAGTTTATTTCTCAAGGTCATTCAGTTAAGACACTAAGTTTGCCCGAAGACGAACCCGCGAGGCGGCGAGGTACTCCGCACGCTTTTCACTCCTAGTCTCTATCCCTTATTTGAACCCCCATTATTCATTTCTTAGGGTCCCAAACATTCTGGGTACACACAGACTTAATGGTGTAAAAATATGTTAAAACAGGTCATTGAAGTGCAAGGGTACCCATATCATTGACTGGCAATCGCACGAGTCCCTCTCTCGCCTCGTTAGTACCGGCACTGGGCCAGCGGTACCCTGCATTCACTCTTCCAACTGCATCACCTGGGCATTCCGGCACCACCTTGGTACCGGTGATTACCTACTCTGTGCTTTTGCCCGTAAATGCTGGATTTTCGCATTTTCACACATTTTCTTACAAACCTTCTCCACTGTCCCATATAAAAATCCACCATGGAATCCACCCAAACAACTCCAAATGTGTGGTTTTAGAAACTGGCTAAACCATTTTTCTCTCGGTTGTGGCTTTCACCCAAACTAAATAAAAAAAGAATGAGGTCGGTTTTGATTTTTCTTACCTTTACCTCTCTTCAATCTCCTCTTGTATGCTGCTCGGTCTCATAGGGAGTAAGAAATGGGAAGCAAAGCCAACCAAAGCTTACTCCCTCCTTGCAACCCAGATTTTCTCCCTTTTCTCCTCTCCCTTTCTCCTCAAAACCCAGACACTGCTCTCATATAAAACAGAGCCCTAAGACCACATTTTGCCCTTATATCCTTAAATCCATAAGGCCTTGCTTTGTCCTTAACTCATTTAAGTGCTTATGCAGCCTTCCATACACTCATTCTCCTTATTCCTCATTTTCTCCCTTTTGGTCTTTAATTCTTGGTTTCATAAGGCCTTGTTCGGGCTCCTTTAACCCATTTTTCATTTAAGTCTCCTATTATTCCACTTCTCAATATCCCCTTTTATCATAAATTACTTTAGATATTGGCCTTATAATACTGACCTCTTAGGTCCTCATTTTGGCTAATTTTTCCACATTTGGGTTCTTTTCAATCGGGTTTATTTCCTGGGTCACTACTTTCATTTCTTCCTTTAGTATATAATATTAAATCATATGCTCACACTTTCAATTTACATTTCACACTTATCAATTTATCGTAAATTCTTCCGAAAACCTGAGTTTGGGCCTCCTAATTCATACCGAATATATATTAAAAATTATTATAGTGCACTCTGGGCAGATGGGCGCGGCAATGGCTCGCTTGAATATATTTCACAGAGATTCGGGCATCATGGTAAATGCCTCCATATCAACCATCTGCTTCTGAAGCTCAGATTCCATGGTGGCAAGCATGAGGCATTTAACATTGACTGAATCATTTTGATGCTCAATATAAGTATCCCTTGAGCTCTAGAGCATTACCTAGGTTCTCGTGTGGGAGGAATTATTCAGGACATATACTCTTTCTAAATGAGAACGATTCTCAAGTTTCTATGCCGCCTTTCTGAAGGAAGTTGTCCCATTGAGTTTTGTCCTTCAAGGACTTATCACAAAGGACAAGTCGTGTGTTGTTTGTTGCCAATATCTACAAGTCATATGCAAAGTATTTTAGAATTTCAATAATTAAATATGAGCATAAATACTCCCACTTAAATATTACTTCCCTCTTATTTTAATCGGATAAATCACAATATTCAGACTTTAGCATTCAAGACCATATTTCACCAAACTTAAGTAAGCTTTGGGTTTATCACCCAAGTCTGGTTATTTAGGTTGGTAACCAATTACCAATTGTATCTACCTAAATTGGATTTCATGGGACTTGACAATCTACATGTCATGCAAAATCCCATTAATGCCTCAGTTCAAAATTGTTTTGATAACCTTGTTAAGTCCACCAAACCTCATACATATGGATATCACCAGCTTATTCATCATGCCTTACTAATATGGATTACATACCGCTTTGGCATTTAGACCCATGAAGTCAATCTAAGTCTTGACAAGTATGAAACATGGTGCATTTTTATGACTTTAATTATAGAGAGGATTTAATTTATATTTTAACTAATGATTTGAACTATAATTCATCCATCATACCTATCTTGCTATCATCACATGCATGCAATAATGGCATAAATTTAACGTGTCATAGCATGGCCTAAAACTAGATTGACTTCATCATGTCAATACGAAGATCAAAGGTCAATCCTGAAAACTCCAACTCCATGGATTTGCCCGAATGTGCCGACGGTCTTGCCACCTTTCATAGATTTTGAGTGATTCCATCCTTAAGCGTTTATCTTCTTTTACAACTTGTATTTATACTATGAATTATAACAACACAAAGTGGAACAAACACCACAACATGTCGTATTTAAATTATATATCCTTACAAAATGCCAAAATAAAAATGACACACGACCACATTTAAAATCACATATCCCGAAAAATTAAACAAATATTTAAATTTAAAAACATCCATACATTCACATTGGTCTGGGTGGGTCATTCTATAAACCATACATATTTTTCACAAAACATACAAGAATTATAATATCTTAATAATTTATGTAGAATCAATTTTGCAAATGATTTGTGACCGCTTATTTATAGTAAAATTGGTTTGAATTAATTGCAGAATTAATTTTAGAAATGTTACGAATTAATTCAACCACAGTTGATTAAGTACCCAAATAGTGCGATTTGAGCCCTCATGAGGCAAGTTTTGAGCACTTTATGTACTACCCACTTAAATAACCCAATTGACATCGTGAATCCGCTACTGCAACTCCAACATTTTTAGAAGTACTTAGTTTTTGCAAAGCAATGCTCCTTATTATCTTCAATCCGATTCAAACACGATGAACCCGAGCTGAATTCGAAGATGCCGATCGGTTCAGGAGATTGAAGCAAAAATGCAAGAGAAGGAAGGCACGAGGAAATTGTAGTGTGGTTGCTGTAATTGTTAACCCAATTTCTAAGAGGGTCGCGAAATTTCTCACAACCATAAATGATCCATGCCTGCAGCAGTTATCGTGACCAACAAAAAATTGTATCCTAGGTTCCTACCGCCGTAGCAAAGCTCACTCGCAAGATAAAGGGCTCAGGGTCAGAACACGAGGACGGGTTCGTGGAGAGAAGAGTCAGCAAAGGGATTGAAATGTGCTTCTCTTCGACAAGGATTTTTCAAAACAAAGGGGTTTCAATGGTTGGCAACCTAAAATAAATCAAAATAAAGTATAAAAGAACACCTGAAGCCCACACCGGGCTTAGGTTCTAAGTCAACCGACATGTCCTGTCTTTTTCTGTATCGAGTGACGACCTATAGTCATTTCCCAAACCAGATCTTCATTTAGCTTTTAAAACCCAAACCCATAATTTTCCTCTTGAACAATGACATTTAATGAGCATATGAAACCCTCGACGGTGAGACTATGATCTTGCAACCCATTCATAAAGCAGAATTGAATAGAGACAACTAACTTGATATCGGCGATTCAGTACCAAGTATCCTCCCAAACCAAAAGCTTGCAACACACGCGCAATGAGGGTGACACGTAGAGATTTTAACTCCAAGGTGAGTAGTAGAACGCAACACCCATAAATGCTACATGGGTGCAAGATAACAACCAAATTTTACCAGATCATGTTCCCAATGGCCTTCATCTTCGGCGACGAGGGGCCTTAGCCAAACATCTCGATTTGTCACCATCGCGGTGTTCTGGATGGTGGGAGGAAAGCAAGAAAGGAAGGCGGGAAAAGTGAGAGAAAATCAATGCAGGCCGGAGGAGAAACGCGCCCAATTTTCATTCCGAGTGATTGATGGATTGAAAGCCGATTGATGTGCCATAAGCTTCGATCGAGTTTATATAGAGTGCTCAGCATTTTCAAGGAAATTACAAAATGTAAAGGAACCAAAATTACATCAAGGGCAAATTTGTACAAAAGTCAAACAAAGTGGGTCAAAAGTAGTTAAACCGGCGCGTGGGGAGTAAAGGTTATGGTGGCTCTCTCGAGGTTGCGAATCTCTCGCAAATCCCATTGTACACTTGCAGGTTGCGAATTTTCGTAACCCCCGTTAAATTTCCATCAGAAAGCTTTTCTTCTTCTTTTGCATTTTTGCTCCAAATCTCCTCTGTTAGGATCATGGCCTTCAAATTCTGCTCAGTTCATCGTGGGTTTGAATCTGATTGAAGATACTTATATTTTGGCCCTCGCAAACTGAGAAAATAGCTACAAAATGTGATTCACAGGAGGAAAGCCGACCTCAATGTATCAATTGTTATTTAAGCTGATTAGTACAGTCAAAAAATGCCTCAAACTTTGCTTATAAATGTGGCTCAAAATAGCACTATCGGGGTACTAATCAATAGTAAGAATTAATTGAAATCATATGAAATGCAAAGAATTCAAACTTAATAGTAAGAATTAATTTTGAAATGTTACAAATTAATGCAACCACTGTGTTAATTAATTCAAAACATTATAATTAAATGCAAAACTTAATGGTTAGAATTTGACCAAAAATAAACCCCTACATTTTTCCTAAAAAGGATGGTTGACACTCTTCTTGTCCTCCTGGGGGCGCGCCCTCGGCGGTCAAGGCAACGCCCCCTTAGGCTCGAGGCAACGCCCCCGAAAAAAACATAAAACCCGCTATCTTGTTAATCGCATTAACATTCTTTTTCTCCTAGAACCATTGCCCTTCATGATTTTGGAATTACCAGCTTCACCTTTACACATAATTGAGGAGCATGTTCCTTATGCATCAAACCATGCATAAAGACACATGATCCTTAATGAACTACACAAACTCAGAATCCATATATGCATAAAGACAATGATTTTTAATGAACTATACTATATGTTATGCAGAACATATATGCATAAAGATATGATATTGTAATTTTAATTCATAAATACAATAACATATGCATAGAAAGAAAACCATACTAACAATAGCCATCACAAGTGCTGATACCACTATCGTTCCTACCGGCGATTGCATTACACATACACAGAGGAAAATAAAAATTTCGCCTTTTTCTAACTCGACCAGGGACCCATGTGATCCGACCAAATGATTCAGGGATAGAAGAATACCTTATTCTTGCTGGAAGATCCTTGTTGCGCAACGTTGTGTGTGCGTCAAACCCTCCTTTTCGAACTGAAAGGCGCAGCAGATCGCTCCACCCTCTACAGTTATCCACACGAACGAGCCTTATTCGGAAACCGAGAGAAACGAGTGTGCTAGCACCGAGTTGAGTCTCATAAAAACCCCTAGTCACCTCTCTCAATTGTGAAAAATGAATGAATCCCTCTATACTGGGATCCTCGGGTTTAAATAACAATTTTAGGCCCAAGGGTCGGTTTTCTAATTCATTTCCTTGTGTGTGACCGTAGGTCCACATAAAGAAGTAATGGCCTGGGTATTTCAAGCCCACTTATCATAAGCGCTTCTAGCAAAGGCTGCATCACCCAAATTATATGGATGTCAATACCGACATAACCCTTAATCCATAATAAATGTCTAGTCACCGTGTCTCACGATATCCCCACCGAACACAAGTCATGACTATGTCTCCCTTGTAAAGTTCAATCATGCAATTCACTTCCATCTAACCGATAATACAAATGACATTAATAAACCTTATTAATCCATTTCAAGACACGGCCATGCAATTTCCTGGGGCCTCATGTCGAGGGGCCCACAAATATCTCTAAAATGAGGACAAAATCCTTTCTCATCCACTCACTTCCTCACATGACGGCTCTATGTCCAACTATATTCGCATACCACCCTATTACATGATGTTGAACTATGCTCAAAACATAAAGCTCCCTTAAGTAGGAACCTATGGTGGAAATAGCCTAAGGACAAAAAGAAGACATTATTATGATGAGAAGTACTTCATGGACTTATAATCCATGTAGTATTCTCGCTTATGGCCGATCCAATACAATGTTCACCAACACGTATCTTATGCGCTTCGACTTCGATATCATCATATAGCGCATGATCAGTAGAACATGATCATCAGTCAAACTCCATACTAGTCTTAATTCACTATTGCTCCACCAATAATGAACGACCAGGGAATATTTAGAATAGTATTACTTTTGAAGTCCAGAGTTCTACTATCAAGTCACACACTTGATGACCATAAGTGGAATCAACCATTCATAGAGTAAAACACAAAATTAGAAATGTAAGATGATAATGAAAATGCCTCTTTATTATTGAAATATGAAAGTAATAACAATTACACTATTACCCTAGGGCACATCACTAACACTCCCCCAGCTCTTGTCATGGCTTAAAGTTTCTATCATGACATGATTTCATGCTTTCTTCTCGATTCCTCGTCTCGACATAATTTTGACAATGACTAATATAGTTCCTCACGTGGGTTGTTCAGGATTGTCGCCGGCACGAAAGTGTCTTGTGTCGCGATATAAAAAACTTTGTTGCAACTAACTCGTCGTTTTGTCGCTTCGAAAAAATGTCTTAACATAAAATTTCCTTTGTTGCAATAAATAGAGCTTTTGCCTTCAGTTTCCACTTTGTCAAAGGACATTCTTTGCTATGTTGCAACATTCTTTCTGTGGTTCTTCTCTACCTTTGATATGACAATATTTTATTCTGTCGCAACAGAGTTTCTCATAGTTTCATGTTGTTTTTCTCTTGTCGCCAATATAGTTCCTTCGGTTGTCTCAGACCGCCGAGATCGAACTCTATGTCGCGCATATTTCGTTTAATTACTTTCGAAGGAACTCGCTTGCTACGACATTGAAATTTTTTGCGGGTGATAAACTTGTCTTGGCTTGTCTCATTTTCTATCGCGACATAATTTCTTTGTCGCGCGATATAGATCTATTACCGCCATTGTCGCGACATAAATTGTATTGCATTGTGTTCCTCATATTGTCATTTTTATCATTGTCGGCTGCAGCTAATAATACTACAACATTATGGTTCGGCAAAACTTTTCAATCATTGTCGTAACATAGATTTCTGCCTTCAGTTCTTCATTATGTCGCGACATAATTTTCTGCGTCGCAACATTCTTCTTGTAATTCTTCTCAACTTTTGTCGCAATAATAGAAGTCTTTATCGCGAAAGAGTTCACCTCAACCTTTATGTCATGGTTCGTTGGTCGCAACTCTTAAACTTCTCTCGTCAGCGACAAAGCTCCTCTCTCTTTGCCTTCAACACGTCGACTTTGAATTTTTAGGTCGAGAAATATTTGTTCTTCTTTATCATTTTACAAAGCTTTTCTTCCATCTTTAGTTCTTTATGTTACGATAGAGTTGTGAGATGTTGCGACAAATTTTTTTTTTTTTTTTCGCTTTAGTTCAAATTATGATTCACAAGTGACTTAACGATGCTTGTCATGTGGGCATAGCTTTTTGCTGGATCCCATTGAGATTATGTTGCAATAATCAAAACTATATCACGACATTTCTTCCTTGGCCAATTTTTCAAGCTCTTGTTGGAATCTGCCTCTTTTCATTATTTAAAACTTGCAAAAACACAAAGTTGGCAAATATTCCATAATTTAAATAAAATGAATCATAAACTTCTAGTAGAAATATGCCATAAAATGGATTAAAATAGATGAGTTTAGACTCATCAAATTCCCCCAAACTAAAAAGTTTTGTTTATTCCTAAGCAAAGAAAAGAAATTCGTCGCCCTAAACAATTTAGCTTTATTTTTGTAAATGACATTTCTTTCCTATTAATCCACTATTCGCAGAAAACATAAGTTGTAAAATTATTTCTAAACATGTTTCCAATCTAGAATCAAGAAGATTTTCAATTAAGTTCACTAAACAGCCAAATAATTTATATAGTGTAAACAATTCAATTTGGTCTGGGCCTGATTTTGTGAGTATGTGATAACTTTCCTTCTTCCTCGTGCATTTAGTTAATTTTGGGATAATACTCAAATAACATACTTCTCATTTATTCTTTAAAGCCTCCATATGCTTGTTTGTCATATTAATCTCCACTAATGTAAGCATATACCACCTTCGTAATCACTAGGTCTTTTAGGCTTATAACAGAGGGCTGGGGTACTTGGGTGATAAATTGAACAATTTAGGCTCAATTTTACTCCGTATTTCACTTAAGAAGAACTTTAACATAACTTGCTTTGATTATGCATCCTTGATTTTTCCATTGGGATGTCAACTCTCTAACATCCCCATTTGGTTTGGGAAGCATCTTTCTCGCATACTCGTATTGTGGTATTTTTGTACCACCAAACTCGTAAACTCTTCCTCAACTTTGAAGCTTTTTCACTTTTCATCTTTTATCAAGGTTTCTGGAATAGTGCACGGTTTTGCCTTTTAAAGCTTTCTACTACTCTTAACGAACTTTGGGTCAATTAACCCATACTGGGGCTTGCATTAGGTGCCTAGGGTGAAACACCTGCAGAACTTTAATCGTTTCAAGGGAGTAGCGCCACAAGACCAATCTTGTTCCACTCGATGTTCTTTCACGTATCTTCATTCTTTTCATCTTTCCTCATCTCTAAATTGATTTTTCCTTTTCAACCCTTTCTTATTCTTCTTCGTAATTTGGCAATATTCCTCCCCTAAACTTGTCCCTTCTACTTCATTGATGTATTTGTCATGTAACTGGGCAAATATGGTTCTTTACTCGTAGGATTATGTTCACAAGGAGGATCTAGGTCGTTTCATTCATGGAAGTTGATGATGAAAATGGCTATTGGCTCAAATAAGGAAGTAATGTATGTTATGCATATTATAAGGGTATGCGGCTTTTAAAGGCTCAATCTTCTAAGAATTGCTCTATATCATTTCCTCGCTAGTGGTATTGCTTAGATTTAGCCTCGACTAATAATCTATCAAAGTTCTAGGACATTCGAGATTTAACTATGATAGATCCCGTAAGATGTCCCTCAAATCCTAACACAATTTGTTTCGTAGATACTTTTGACCATGTGCGTGTTGTTTATTAGGGTTCTATAATAACTAAATCATGCATAAAACAGAATCATAGGTCTGGTTTGTTCCATCAATTTGTTGTAATCTTCCTTATTCTCAAGGTCAACACATTCATTAATATCCTTACAACTTTCCTCTTCACATTTCATCCTACCCTAATTCATCATCAAATCTTTGTTTAAGCCCCTGGATATGTTGCTATGCGTTATTTTAGCAATTTAAAAGCTTTTTATTTTAAATCAAACCATTCAATTCAAAGAAATTTAACACAGTAACAATTCAATTCCATCATCTTCCAATTCTACCAAATAATTCACAACTATTTAGCAAATCGGACCTAGGAAAGCTAAGCTCCAGTATTATTTAAAGCGTAAGTTTATACACTAAAAAGTCATCAATTTCCAATTATTTAAAACTTCTTGAAGAAACATAAAACAGCTTCTGGGCCAAAAATTAAAATAAATGGAGAGGGATGCACCAAGTCCTGCAAAATATCTTCTTAATGCTTCTGTGTATAGCGAGATTCGCTAAGGAAAGAAGGAAAAGGGAAGAGATAATAGGGCTAGTTATTTCCTTCTTCTTTCATGCCTATGGGGATGGTTCAGATTCATTGATTCAAACTTGTAACCAGCTATAGAAGGGGAGATAAATCTTGGCACTAACTTCAGGGTCGCTTGACCTGCCACCTTCCTCGCCTCCCATCAACTTTCGTAATTGTAATTCACATGCAGTTTTACTGTTTAATAAGATCATTTTGTCTCTGCCCAATAGAGTTTAGGGTTCCCTCAAACTCACCCTGGGCAGAGTACATTTTGATTAAATTACTATTGATCATATCTAAACTTTCCATCCACAATTTCTCCATATAGTTTAGGGTTGCTTCCAATTTTTTATCCCTTCATTCTATGAGGATCCTGCATCCTTGACGTTCTTTATGTTGGGCAAGTAACCAAAGGCATTTGCCTTTTGGCAAAGATAAGCTCCGCTTCCATAGCATCCTCTTTCCTTCTTCATGATTTTTAGTAGCTCATTGTCCCTCCCTCATCTAACTGGAAGGAAAGCATCTTCCCTTACCCCGAGTTCTCCACTTGGGCTTCTTTTTCTTGTTTCCACTTGCTTTTCCACTTTTCATCTTTCAAGTATGGAAAGTGCTTCCTCCAAATTCCTAATCTCTTCTTTCTCGCCGTATCTATGTACTCATCTCGCAATTGGAGTTGGATTTTCGCCTGTTTTGTCCCTCTCTAGCATTTCTTCTTACCTCATAGCTTCTCAACATCTCCATCAATCTCCAGATTGTTACCATGATGCCCGAAGCCAAATTTCCTTGCTCCCGATGAATCTGTCTTAAATACGGGATGCATTTATCAAAAGGGCTCAAATTTTTCTACCAAGTGATGCTCTTGAGTTGCACTATCAAACTGTATTTGATTTACTTCTTCTATGTTATCTCCTTTCCTCTTCCAACTGAGGTTCTTCCTTTGCCTCTATTCTTGAAAGCTGCCCCAGAATTATTCCTTTATAAATGTTAGGGGTGAGGTCTTAGGACGTGTCTTTTCTTCTCCCGCCTCCTTCCACACCGCCAGAATGCATGTACCAAGATTACGCCGACGGGGTACTAAATTCCTCAGAATTCACCTCTATAATAACTCAAAATTGAGTTTTATATTATTTTTCGAACATTGAATTTGTATCCTTTTAAGATGGCATACAAAAGTATTGCCTCCTTTCTCCTCCTAATCAGATCAAATGTTTTGATGGTAAAATGACCCTGCTAAAATGAAATAAAACTAGACCTCGTCTGCTCAATCAATGATCCTCGTGCAATCACTCATGGATTTTTCCTTTGCGGGCATTCCATTTCCCTCTCCCATCCGCTAGCAAATCAAGAATCTTCTTGAAATCTGGTTCTTTACTAGTTTCTGAATCCCTCGAACCATTCTCTTCCTCCTCGCTCATATTGAAAGTTTGGTCGACAGATCTCCCACCGAACGATATCCATTTCACTCTATCTCTGTAATGATGCACATAGCTGTCTTTTCCTTCATCCCCACCATGTTTGTGTAGAATTCCTTCCACCTCAAATCTACAAATCTAGGAGCCTTGTGCTCACAGAAGAGGTGTCATCCTCTCTCTTCTCATAATAATTTCTCGAATGGTGAGATTAACCTAACAAACCTCTTCTTCGCACGAAGTCCCATGTCGCAACTCGTTCCGCCTACAAAATAATAAGCCTCTCTGGGGTAAAACCAGACGCTTGATTTTTCCTCAATTTGCTCTACCTTCAGCTCCCTATTTTTCTCTCTTTCCCGGTTTCTTTCTTTAGCCGGTTGCTCAATCTCTCGTCGTTTCTTGTCTTTCTAATTCTTACAATGCTCCTAACTAGTTTCCTCGAGTCAAGTTTCCCTCTGCCATCTACGTACTTTTCCATCATTTCGTTAGGCTAGGAAACAAGGAAGCGTATGGCTCTATATGGACAAAATAAGGTTGGGGAATCTGTGCTTTCGAAAGGGAAAGAAAGAGATTTGCAGAAGAAAGATGAGTGGGTTGATGTTTATGAGAGGTACCTTCGTATTTAAAAATTATCTGATTCGCCAAATGTTTGCTGTTCCTTCATTAAATGTCACGACAAAAACTAACTTAGGGTTTATTCCCTTTTAATATTATGTCGCGACATAAAGAGTCACGTCGCGACATATTTTCTCTGCGAATCACCAAAGGCTAGGTTGGGTCCTTTGTTGCACGCAGCAAGAATGTTCGACATAAAAATATGATGTTCAAGTGTACTTATGTCGTGACATGTAGAGATATGTCACACACAAACACTTTCTTGCAAGCTCTATAGTTTAGAAATAACTGGGTCGCGACATAGAGAAATAATGTCGTGACCTAGTTCATTCATCTCAATTGACATAATGTCTTGACATAAAGAATTATGTCACGACATACTTTCCTATGACTTTGAATAGGCAAATTCACTCTTTGTCACGACAAAGGGAACCAATGTCGCAACAAAGTCGAAAAAATGTCGCGACCTAAGATTGTCTGTCGCGACAATCTTATGGTTTTCCTTAAAATTTCACAATTAACATTTTTCAATCCTAACACACAAATAATGCAAAGATTCAATATTTTTCCTCCCACCAAATTATGGTACTTGTGAAACACATCTAATCTTCAAAGAACCTCAATTCAAGTATGAACAATCACATTTCATTTCTTCACTTAATATAATTCAACATGATTATCATCAAGGTAGTCAAGGAATGAGCACACCAAAGCTATTTTAAATTTCCTATTCCAAACAAAATTACATTCCCCTAAACTTTAACTATGCATTCTCATTAAGGACAATTAGGAAAAAAGAAAAACTCCCCCTTGTATCACTGTCTGCCTGATAAGTCTGAGAAGGAATGATTCCAAATAAAATCCATCTCTCAGTACAATCCTCATTTGTGTCCCAAAACATCAAAATCATTGAATAAAATTTTAAAACAAAATTAAAACTAAGGCCTCGCTTCGACAAAATGAAAACTATGCTAAAAATAAGTAATAAAAATTAAGCATCAATTTCATAAGTATTAAATCAGATTTAAAAATTGAAGTTTGATAAGTTTCGACAATTGAATAAGATAAATATATTGTTTGATAACTCGTAAATGTCGAATACCGAAAATTATGTATTTACATATGATTTACCCTTATTATCATTAAATTTACATATTATCCTAAAAATAAATAGAGTTTCTAATGTATTTGATGCCTTTTTTATTTTTTCTACTACAATTGGATAATTATTGTAAAATTATATCACTACAAAACATATCCTTATAAATAAATCATAATATAAAAAGACATAAATATGTTTAAAAAATAACCAATAGAATCTAAATTTTAAAAACTATCCAAACTAACAAAGAGATATTTAAAATATTATATTATTTATATGGTTTTTGGTCCAATTTATTTTCATTTAAATTTTTTTGCTGATTGTATTCTACATTCCACATTAAGTAGGTTTTACCTACTTATAATTCTCAACAGCTTTTCATTTAAAATTTTCAAATTAAGAGCTTCCTAAAAATTTGAGCTATCAAATCATATTGAAAAAATTAAAACCATTGAAATGAAAATTTTCAATGGTTTGAACATTTTCAATAGTTATCAACAGTACCTAAATCTTCAAACACACAAAAATTTGACAAAATCAAGCCAATGTGAGTATCAAATTAAAATTTTGCTCGAGCTCTTTCCTCCTGTGTAAGAATGCTTTCTCGTAGCTAATGTCTTCTAGCTGTATTATTTGTGTTTCAAAATGTTTTCCTTAAGGAAAATTCCTTCCTCTCTCCTCAAAATCGGAACTAATCTTCATCTTATGTTTCCTCAAGGATAATGCTTCAATCTCCTGACCATTCACTTTAAAGTCACTTCCATAATCAGCCTTTCGTCACTTCTCCAAAGTGGGTAGGTACTTGCTACTAATCGTAACAAGGGATCCACTCCATCTTGACTCCAAGCTCCCAAAAACAACTTGAGCTTGAATTCTGTGGTACAGAATTATTCTCTGTTTTTGAATTCTTCCTCAAAATTTTATGATTCATGCCAGAATTTCCTTTGTCTTATCTTTCAGATTCTAAAGAGATTATCATAAAGCTTCTATTCCTCAACTCTTCCAGCCATTCATTCGGGAGTAAATCTCTCTCGTAGCTTGAAAATTACAATTTGGCTTTGATGGCCTTGCCATAGCTTTATATTCCGAGTTCCGTAGGGAGATGACAAGGTTTTCTCCAAATACAATTATGTACGGGAAACTCCAACGGAGTTTTCTGTAGCGCCTCTATAAGCTCTCACAATGCATCATCTAGCTTTATAGAATGTATTCTCACTCTGTATTCACTATTTTCTCCATAATTTTCTTTATCTCCCTATCGAAATATCCTGCTTGCCCATTTGATCGCAGGGTGATAAGCCAATCCCATTGCATGTCTTATTCTACATTCGTCATGAGTTTTTGCAAAAAACTTTATTTGCAAAATGGCTTCCCTCATCACTAATGATTGTCTTGGGTGCTCCAAACCTGCTCAAAATATTTCTTTGTATAAACTCAACCACTATGTAGGCATCATTTCTGGGATAAGCTCACCCATTCGATACATAATCCAAGAACCAGTAGAGAATGTATAGATTTCCAAATGATGATGGAAAAGGTCCCATGAAGTCTATCCCACACATAAAAATTTGCACCATCAAGATCTGCAGGGCACTCACTTTCCGTCATTGTCCGCCTCACATTTATCACAATGTTTTACCCCATTCAAAAATTTCAAGAGTTAAATAATAAAACCCTGTATCATGAGAAAATTTTATGGGGCCATTTATCTCTTGGTGTTCCTCTAATTTCTTAAAATATATCCCGATAACAGGTTTGCTCATCTTCCAAAGCAGTGATCTATCCCAAACATAGAAATTGCTTATAAGTTCTCAACTTCGATGGTCACGACCATATGACATAATTCCACAAAGCACTTGGCCAATATCAACATACTGTGGTGTTGACTGATAACAAAAAATGTAGCTTGTTCACAGAAAGCCGCTATTTCACTTCATTTTTCTTCTTCAAAAGAGTTTTTCAATTCCAGACAAGTGGATAAGCTATCACATTATCAATACCATTCTCGTCTTTTAATTTCTATATCAAACTCGTGAGCAATAATACCCATATATGATTAGTCTTGGTTTGGCATCTTGCCATCATATATCTAATTACTCATGATTAGTGTGTATTATAACATAGGATCCCCAATATGTAAGGCCCGACTTTTCACAAGCAAAACAATTATCAGCTTCAACATCTCTTTTCTTTTTTTCAGCTGGTAGTATATTTTCTCAGTGCCTCATCAAGGTTTGCTAGCATAGCTGTATGGCCTTGAACATCTTCTCGCCTTTGTCCTAATACAACCCCATCGTGATAGTCACTAGCATCACACATACTTCGAACTTTGTTCCAATCAGTGTTACCATGATGGGAGCTATAACCAAATCTGGATTTAATTTCTCAAATGCAAACTTTGCATGATTCATCACAATCGGGGTCCTTTGCATCTTTTCCAAAGAATCCGCATAATGGTCTGGGGAGATTTTTGAGAAGTCCTTTATGAATTTCCCCGTAAACTAGCATGTCCAAGGAAACTTCTTGTCCCTTTGATCTAGCGTAGAAAAAGTGGAGAGTTTTTATGATAAAACTTGCGGTCCTGTCTACTTCTAACCCAAATCCAAGTAGTAAATCTTGCCCTAAGACAATACCCTATTACCATGAAACATTTTTCCCAATTTAAGGCAATTTTGTCTTGACAGACCTTCAGCACTAAGCTCCAAGATTATCCTAACATTTCTCAAAAACTCGGATCCATATATCGAGAAGTCATCCATGACAATTTCCATACCCCTTCCACCAAATTTAAAAATATACATCATACATCTTTGAAGGTATGGGAGTATATATGTTCAAATGGCATCCTTGAAAGAAAAGGGAGTAAGGACATGTAAAATGCTGTTTCTCCTCGATCCTCAAGGGCTATAGCAATCTAGTTATAACCGTGTATCATCCATAAAGAAACAAAGAATGGCGTGGTCCCGCTAACTATCCAATATTAAGTTATGAAAGGTAGAGGATACTCTGAACCTTTTTGTGCAAAGGTTTAGTTTTGTAGCCCATACACACCTCTATCTTGTCACACCAAATATTGTAGGAATCACCACCTTATCATTTATGATCATAGTGAATCCACCTTTGGAAACCATGAGAACTGGGGCCTTCACCCAAGGTCATGAGATCGGTATATACAGAATCCTACATTCAACCATTTCAAGATTCTTTTTGACAACTTTTCATTACTCATCTTCAATCTTTTCTTTGATGTTCTATAAAGGTCTCGTGATTATCTTCCAAAAAGACCTTCAGGCATGTAGATATGATCGATTCTTCTAAATCTTCTATCGACCAAGCAATTACTTCCTCGTATTTTCTAATATCCAACAATTTTGTTCTACGTTTCTTAGTAAATGCAAATCTAAAATAATAATGTTTTGCTTTTCTCGGGTTTTTTATGAAAGCCTACTTTAACTCGTTCGGGTAATTCTTCAAGGTTAACCCTTCGAACTTGCTCGCTTTCTTTCGCTTCCTCTTCGCCGTCGCTTTTGGTCTTTTTCTTCCTGCATCGCTCTCATTCAAACTAAAGATTGTTTTTCATTCACAACTAGAATGTGCAAATTCACAATCAAGATCACAAGATGAGCCAGATTCATCTCTGGCCATTGATTGGAGTTCTTAAAATTACAACCAAAAACTGCTCAAACGCACGGAACTATTGTTTCTATACCTTACAATCGACTTCACACTCTAATTATTTCATGCTTGTGGTCAACTTGAAGTCTAACATTTCTTCTCCTACTCCCAAGAGTGAGCTCTCCATTTTTTCACATCAACTTGCTGCGCCCCAGTGCCAAGACAAGTCTCTCCAAGAGTGGAACTTATGTGTGTCTTCTCTTCCCATATCCAGACTACAAAGCCCACAAGAAAACATGAATTTTCTACCTTGATGAGCATATTTTCAAGGACTCTTCTCGATGTGTCATTAAGTCCATTCGCCATTTGCAAAGTCATAGCCAGGAAAGTAAGCTCCCAAACTCGGAAGCCCTTAACCACCGACAAAGGCATCAAGTCGATGCTAGCCCCGAAGCCGCCACTAACGCCTTTCAATTCAAAATTTATCGTGAAGCCGACAGATCCTGCATCTTTTCTAGTAAGCACCTTTGGATCACTGCATGACATGTAGTTGTCAAATTCACCACTCATTTTTCAGCAAAATTTCTCTTCTTATTCAGAATGTCCTTAAAAAACATAGCATAATTAGGGTATCCAAATGCACGCTCATGCAAAGAGGCATCTCATCTTCGAAGACATCCAAGAATTCGGTGAGAATCAGCTTCCATTTTAGCTTCAAGCCCTCCTCGAGGGAAGGAACAACTTGCACCTCTCTTTCGCCCTTCACCAAATATAGAACTCCTTAAACTCTGTTTTCTTTCTTTCCTACTTCTTTTCTTCTCCCCTAACTTTTCTAGCCATTTTCTTCTCTTCTCATTTTCCCGCTTTCATATCTCTTCCACTTTAGAGTTACCAATTATAATCCTTTGATTCTTTTCCCTCGTGTCACTTACGAAGGCATCCTCTCGGGACCGATTCTACATCACAGTGGCTACCGCCTCTACTATGTCTCTAGATTTGTGAGAGGCACTTATCGTCTCAAACATGGTCGTCGCCGAAATGTTGCCTAGATTAGCAATTCGCTCATGAGTTCAACATCTCATATTTTCTCCCATTAAAGTCAAGATCTATTCTTCAAAGTGAAGAAAGATCTCCCTTTCGGCCCTTGATTTTCTACTCCGACTTCCTTGGTTGCTTGCTATTGTCGTTGTTGTTGGAACCTGCGAAGCATAATGTTGTCGAAAAATTTGGCTCTAGGTTCCTGACTCATCAGGTTCCTCCATATGAGAAATTCTCTTGGTTTATGAGGCCGGTGTGTGTAATGAGTCGGCAAGTCAGGTTAGGCTTAAATTTGTAACTCTACAAGACAAACATCGTGCCTCCTTAACTGATAAGGACCCCCGCGGTTGGTCCCTCTTCAACACTATTCCTCTTCTCATTTTCATCAACCTGCCTCACTTCATTTGGTCGAAAGCGCACTTTCTCTCATGGTTCCCCATCTCGTTCATCAATGCATCTAGTTTCATTTCTACGGCAAGCCATTCGATTCACTCTCTATCACACTCTTCCTTCAGCATGTCAAGCCTCAAGTTTTAATTTTTGAGCTCTATAATTGCATTCAAAAAGGTCTCTCTTATCAACCGGCTTGCCTCTTCAAAGACTTTTCTCTCGTAAAAAGCCCTACAATGGTAAATAAATAAATATGTAATAAGGTATATGTAATGGCATCAATTATACTGATAAGATAAATTTCATAGAATGATAAAATATATCCATATGAGTGGCCGATCTATTCCATGCATTCGGCATCTTTCAATAATCTTTTTGTATCTTTCATTTCATTATGACTTTCATCCTATCCTGTTTCGAACACTATGATTTCATTTCAGAAGTGAGGCGCAGTGGGAAGAATTTGCCATGTAAGCCTAACGACTTTTCCTAATTGTTCACCGATCCAACAAAAAGCGTGATTCATACCAAGTTATCGTCATTACGTATTAGTGAAAATGGAAAAACATTTATAGCTTGATCACTTCTTCAAGTTTCACCCGCTCAACTTGACTCGTATTTTCCATCCTCATAAATCTTCCCATATGCTCATTAAGTGTTTTACTAGATGCCAAGTAAATTGGTGTTACGACAATTAAGTATCACAAATCTAGCTTCTCCCTTAAGTTGTGAAATACCAGGTAAATTTGAACTTTTTTGAATAAGAGATAGAAATAGTGGATCATCGCTACGATACAAGTTGAAAACCTAAAATTTCTGCATCTCTGATGACGAAACGTATCACACCAGTTTCGGCTCCCTACTAAATCTAGTTAATTCAACCGACTTCAATAATTTCGAGATGGCTCTAATTTCTCTACTATTTGGCTAATGAGTGTCGGTGACACATGGTACAAGGCATATGGCATTATGCATGTGGCATGAAAGATATGTCTTAACGACACATGGAGAAGAGGGATCATGGGTGACACATTGAAAGTTCCATGTGGTCACACCACACTTAAGTGAGATCAACTCGTGGGAGGAAATCACAAATTAGTTCGTGGGGAGGAGGAGAATGCGTGAATTTAAAAGAAAAGGAAAAGTAGAGAAAAGAAAGAAAAGGAAAAAGAAAGGAAAGCAAAGAGGAGTAGGCATTTTTCACGCCCAAGAGGTAGGCTTCTTCTATTCTGCTATTTCATGTTGAAGGGCCATTCAATGGCTATCAGTTCAACTCTAACAAGTATGGTTGGTTCAAAGACAATCGGACTAAACTATTTCAAAGTCTAAGACCAGTTTCGTCTATTTCGCTTAGCGGACCGGCTTATTTCGGAATTGGTTGAGTATCCTAGTGTTTGGGGGCTGCTTATGGCCTGAATAGGAAATGGTATGGTGGCCTGAATCTGGACTGGTTCATGACAGATTGAGGCTGGGTGATGCCTTGTTGTTTTGGGGTCCGAACTTGAGTATCCTTTCAGGTGTGACATGTCGATCGTGGTTGCGGAATTATGCTTTATTATGTGCGCAGTTAGATATATTGATGTGATCGGGATGTAAAATTATATGTGTTTGATATAATATCTATGATACTGGCAAGAAGTGTGTTAGGGGAATTCTTTTCCGTAAGTTGCACTCATTTATATATGATCTGCTCTGGAATAATTTTTGTACACTTATGCTAAACACAACTATGTGTCATACCACTATGTGAGATAATCTCTGGCGGAGGAAACCAAATTAGTTCACTGGAGGAGGAGAACATAGTAGAAAATAAAAGGAAAATGAGAAAAGGAAAGAAAAGGAAAAGAAAGGAAAGGAAGAGGAGGCATTTTTCACGCTCCAAGAGGTAGGGTTTTCTCCTATTCCTCGTTATTTCATGTCAAGGGCCATTGAATGGCCATTGGGTTCAGCCCTAACAGTAGAGTTGGTTCAAAGACAACGGATTCGTTATCAAAGTCTAATGACTTAGTTTCGGGTCTATTTTAGCCTCTGTGGACTGCTGGCTTCGAACTCGTTGAGTATCCGGGTGTTTCGGGCTGCGGCGGCCTGAAATCAGAAAATGGTACGTGGTGGCCCAATTAGGACTGGTCTACGCGACGAGGTCGGGTGGATGCTTGTTGTTTTAAACCGAACTTGAGTATCCTTTTCAGGTGTGACATGTCAATAAAGCCAGAATTATGTTGATATGTGCATGTTAGATATATCGACGTGATCGATGTGAAATTATATGCTTGATATAATTATCTATGATACTGGGCAAGAAGTGTGTTAGAATTTTTTTCCAAGTTTCACCATTTATATAAGGACTGTTTCAATACCTTAACACTTATGCTAAATCGATATTTCAACTTTAGACGATCTAACTTTCGTCCGAACTCCGAATCACGCTGCTTCGACCAAGTGGAAAGTGATCTTTGAGTCTTTCAGAATTCCAATAATATTCCAGGGAATGAAATTTGGTGCTTATCATCTAGGCATTTCATACTCTTTTTCAAAGAGTCAGATAAATAAGCTTCAATTATTTGTGCTCTGCCTTCATGGTTCGTGTGTGTGTGGCCTATGTAACGCCCCCAAAAATATTCTTAGAATTTTATAATAATTTTTGCTTATATATTCCGGTATAAATTGAGTCAAACTCGGTTTTTCGAAAATTGATAAATTGTGAAAAGTAGCTTTGAAAACGTGAAGCATATGCGATTAAATGTTATATGCTAAAAAATGAGAAATTGATTGAACCCTAAAATAAACCCAGTGAAAAAAGACAAATTTGAAATTGTAATGAGGACCCAAGGGTCATTCGAGAAAACAAGCTAAGGGGTTTAAGTGCAAATAGAAGTGATATATGCTATAAGGTAAATTGAGTACAACTTAAATCCAAAAAAACGGGTTCGATGTGCCAAACATGGCCTAGGAGAAATGTGAGACTTAAGACTACATTTGTCTTGGAAAGCCATTGTGCAAAAACATTTTTGTAGGCAATGAGAGGAGAAAGCTAGGGTTTTGGTGAAGAAGAAGTGATTTTGGTGTGATTTCTTCCTCATTCATCGCTTCTTAAATGATCACATTCGGTGAAGAGATTCAAAGTGGGATTGTGTGCTGCAAGAACCAAACCCTGATTTCTTTAAATGATGTTTAAGAAATAATCCATCTTAATACGTGGTTTTGCTCATGGTTAGTTTATGATGATATTAGAATGCTTTGGAGATTCTCTCATGATTTATTTTGGATTTGAGATTTTTGGAGAAAAAAACCAGTGATAAAACCGAAACTCGAACATTTTCGGGTCCCCACGCCGCAGCTAGCACCACCAGCCGCATTCTGCCGCCGCAGCGGGGATGCCTCGTACGGCGGGCGAGCCGCCCGAGGTGCCTGGGGTGGCGGGCACTCTTCGCACGCCACGCTGCACTTTGCTATAAAAGTGTCGCGGACGCACACTTTTTATGAAAGTACGGATTTTTGTTTCGAACACCTCGTGCATTCATACAATCGATAGTTTAAGGACCCTAATAAATGATTATTGGGGGTCCAAATAAGAATGAAAACTATGATTTCGTCAGCCGACGATATTCGTTGTTGGTGATTAAATATGCTAGTTCTAATAAATGTGACGTGTGTGATTTGTTGTGGGCTTCCGTGAGGATCACCTAACCTAGACTCCAGATTGAAGGTACAAACAAGAAGGGATAGATTGGTTTGTTCTATCTTCTCCTATTCTCGCTTCAAAATTTGAAATGCTCGTTTTAAAATGTACAAGAAAAGCACATTGATTCCGCTTTAATTGATTCAGACAAATGATCGCGTGGAAATGTTCGTGATATGGAAAATTTCCATGATTATTAAAAATTAATCGTTTATACAAATGTACATATTGCATCAGATATTTTGATATAGTGACGAAACACCCTTAATAGAATGTTAACCGCTTACTTCGCATAAATGATGGGGACGGGTATACCAATAAGGGTCAAATTGGGCAAAGATTGCGAACAAAACGATGATGTGTCACCCGAATAGCGTACCAAATGAGACTTAATCGGTAGTGTTCATGAATTGATTTTAATAACCAAATGCCAGCCAATGGATCGAACTGTGTTATAAAAACAAATGTTTTTATACCCTGGGCCAGAGCCCAAAGAAGACTATACAGGATTCCGATATCCTCGTATATCGAAACATGTTAAATGTTATGGCATAAACTAAATTGATTTGAGATTGTTGATATTGGAATTGAAAATCATGATTGCAAATTGAAATGAAATGAGCATCGTGAAATGCATGATTTGGTTATGTAAACACTCATACATGCCAAAGTGGCATTTCCTGCACACACCAAACAAATCATAAATATTCGGAAAAGGTTAAGTATATATATTGTATTAACATTGATCATCTAAAAGATTAAAGTTTTTATTGTAAGAAACTCATGATTTAATCCTAAACCGAAACTAAAGAATGGAATCAGATAGAACCACTGGGCGCGAAATGGTTAATATATTGTTTTACTAAATGCGCGACGTACTGAAAGTGATTGGATAGTGATTGAAAGTTGATCTTAAGGCAAGATCGGTGAGGAGCCGAGTCATAAAGAAAGAATTGGCGGAGTATGCTCGACATATGACATTTACTCCATTGCTTGTTTCAACATCGATATTTTGTAAAACAATTAACTCCTCGAACATCTATTTTATAAATTGCTCAGCGCATAATGCCTCATCAGAAATGTATTTTGTTAAATGTAAATGCTTATGGGCTTCGTCTTAAATTGAAATCACTTCCGTATGCTTGATAAAATGATTTTGATAAAGTGATACTGGTAACCTCCAAGGCCCCTGATTTCGATCTCGATCCGCCAACCCGCTCTAGCTCCTGCCCGAAAAAGGGGCTCGACAGCCCTTATTTCAGGAAAGCTCTCGCACCTCTAGGTTGGGTCAGGCGTCTAGGCCCCGTTATGGCCTGCTTACGTACTGTAATGGACTGCCGGCGCCGGCTACGCCGGACTGCGCCGATTTATGTCGGCGGCGCGTGTTTAGATATATCGACTGATTGATGTAAATTATACGTGGGTTTTGATATAAATATTCGCGATACCGAGTATAAAATATGGTATGTGAATAACTATTGAAGATTCATGCATGTGATATGTTATAACTTCGGTAATCGTGATAATTGCATTGTATATGCACGGGGACATCACATTAAATGGGTGTGAGTGCATGGTTAGTAAATCGACACTGCGTTTAGTGTTTGATTGGGTAGGCTCGGTTAAATGGGATAACATCCAACAAAGTCACACGATTGATTGAAATGGTAAAGAAAATATGTGACGAGTATCAGCAAGTTGGGATAGATCCCCTTCCTGTCAAGGACACACGCCAATTATGGTCATTATGTCCCCGCAGAAAGGTCGTGAAAGTGTCTGTGAAGCTATGAGCTTCAAGGTAGACACCAAAATCCACCATTGTACAAAGCATGATTCGAATATAAATCCAGCAATGCGGATGTATCAACAAAAAGATTATGGTTTATAAACAAATGAAATTTGTTTTTTGAAAATGATCATCACGTCATTCGGGACGACAGATTTTCACACACGGGTTTAGCGCCGTGCCAGGGAGTCTGAGGACTCAAAGTAATGTACATGATGAGTCAGATTCATTTCATGGCATTAATAGATTCCACATGATTGGCATCTTCGTATGTCGGAATGTGATTGGTGAAATAGTGAGGACAATGTGATGTACCAGGTGGGGAGTAGCCCTCAGAAGAGGTGATGTGCCTCTAATTGGTGATGGCCTCCACCCTTCATGATATAACCCTTTCAAGTACAAAATATTGATCACAGATCAATGCGCCGGGACGGTCGATTTGCAAAGAGAGCCACATTGTATTCTTGACATAAATATTTTAAAGAGTGCTGGGGAAAAACTAGTTCTTAATATATTTCTTTGTATAAAAGAATTGTAAATTTCTAAATTCCTTTGTAATTTACTCACTAAAATTAGCTCGAGCATGGTAATACTAATGGTAAAGAGGGCCGCATCTGGCCTCCCTTGCAAACCGTGTTTAAGGTCTTATTCTACAATGACTTAAATTATGAAAGAATGTAGTCCGATGAAGGGACATATTTCGCTGGTGGCACCTATAAACTGATGTCCCGTAGTAATCACCGCCAGAGATTGGAGACTATGTTTGCACATCTGGCGTAGAAATTTCAGAAGTTGACTTTAATAAACAAACCGTGATCCTTAAATCGGGGTTTCATAGTCATATTAGAGTTAAGGCATATGAATTCCAGAAGTTGATAGGATGTAAAGCCGTAATTTACGTATCTTACTCAGGCAATTTTTATGAATCTGCTATGTAATAATCGCTACAAATTTGCAGGGAAATATATGCATTTATGATGTATTAAAGCCAAGAACACTAAGGTTAGAGAACATAACCTTAGGGGTTCAAAATAAATAAGCATGATAGTTCAGATTGATAATTACTAGTACAAGAATAAAACAAGGAAAACAAAAACATCTTGACTTTTCTATTCGATGATGTGTACTGCAAGCCATGATGTATGTAGAGGTCGTCCATGGGGCAAGAGCGCCAACCAACCACCTGCTTTTTTTACCAACAAAGCCTTTATGCAGGCTATAGGCGGATTTCTATCTGCCACCATTGCACAAAGAAAATCAAAATATGGAGGGCTCGTCGAGTAACCTCTAAGGGTTTAAAGCACATCATCCCCCAACATTCATGAGATGAGGGGATTCGATGGTGGCTGACCATTGGTTTTGACAGGTCGAGAAGATATTAGAGGCTATGGAGATCACCTTCGATGCCGTGAAAGATGACAGCCTTGCTCCTAGCTAGAAGGTGAATCCTGTGCATGGTAGGATCGGGTCAAGACCTCAAAGAAATCGAGAGAAATGATATTGGGAGAATTTAAGAGGAGGCTCTTCATGGGCAAGTTTTTTCCACTATCTGCTAGACATGCAAAGGTTTAGGGAATTTCTAGAGTTTAGATATGAAGCCATGACAAGACTAAATATGTGAAGCAGTTCATCGAATTAAAGATGTTTCAAGGATGCTGACATGTACAAAAACACGTAAGCAGGTGAGAAAGTCTAGGACGGTCCCAAATTTTCCATCCGGCTAAAAGATTGTATAGACTTCTCCTACAAGATATGGTGAAATCTTAGTGTCAAGACAACCATGGAAGCCTGGAGAAGGAGGCAAATCCACAAGAGACCCCTCGAGATGCTGGTGCTAAGTATGTAATAGAAGGAGAACCAACCGGTTTTCTTGCAATGAAAAAGCAAAGGACTTTTGTTTCGGTGGTTTCATTGCATAGGCCGCGGTCTCTGCTGGGTTGATGATTAGTTCTCCCAAGATGGAAGCACTTCAGTGGCTCCAAATCGCCCCAAGGCAGAGGGCGTGCTCCAATGCCACCAACCCACACTTTGTATTATCATTTCTTCGAGCAGATCCAGTTATGGGACACCATAGTCCCAGTTTGACAAAGCGGATACACTGCATCGAGCTTGATCCTCCCCACCCCAACATGGGCCAAGGAAGACAAAGATTAATCATGTAAAGCGACAAAGCACCACTATTTCAAACCAGCCATACGGCTGGGCATGGGTCAAGGTCGAGACGTGGCCTATGTTGTGCTAGACTTGGCACCTAAAGTGCTGCCCACAATACACCGGCCATGGCTTCGAGGTGACAAGCATTAGCTCGGTTACTTTAGGTGTTTCTACTATCTCTGCCACTATGATATCATTGACATAAGATTTATCTATCTTATCCCATCATGTGAAAGAATCGGGCTGAGGCTGGAGGACCATGGAAAAAGCCAAGCGTATAAAAGCTTCCTCAGGCACCTGGAGTGAGTGTTGATATGATATTTTTTGGACGGTTAGAGATCTACGATTCTACTCACTATGGATCATGGGTCAGTGGACATGTCGAAGTTTGATGTCATCCTCCTTGATGGATCAAGCCGACAGACACCCCAGCTGTTATTGTGATTGCGATTATGTATTACTACCACACATGCATAAGTGTTTGTGTTATGTTTCAGGATAAGCTCAATGCTTTACCCTAGGTCGTGTACTCACTTAAAGGCATGGCAAATGAAGTGGGGTCATCATGTTTACCCCGAAGACGAGGAGAGCATTTAAGTCGATTCACTCGAGAAGTTTGTGAGGCGGAGGATGTTTTTCTGACGAATCATCGAGATTACCTCCGCAGGGATGGTAGACTTCACGATTGAGTTACACCTTGGTACGACGGCCCATTTCTATGACTCGCATAGATCGCGCCGGCCAGTCATATAGGAACTCAAGGTCTAGATACAGAATTATTGGACAAGGGTTTCATTAGACCATACACTTCAATTGGGCACTCGGTTCTATTTTTCTAAGAAAAAGGAAAAAGACTCTTCTCGACCGTGCATTGACTACCGATAGTGTCAATAAATACGACAAGAATCCCGCGATTCCTTTACCAAGTGATTGACATTTATTCGATCAACCGAGAGAGGCGCTGCCCACTCCCAAGAGCAATTGCATCGGCATCGCGAGAGCCAGCAGCGCTGGGATATCCCTAAGACAACGCTCAAGACGCTGCACGCATTTTGAGTCTACAGATGCTCTTCGACGACAAATGCGCTAGCCGGCATTTACATCTCTGCATGCGATAGGGTGGTTCAAATTCTATCTCAATCAGTTTGTGTTAGTCTGCTGACAAATATCTTGGTATACCCAAGTCCGAGGAGCAGCACTGAGATCACTTTGAGGATTGTTCTCCGTGCCCTGATAAATACCCGCCATGTCACCTCACGCGGTGAGTTTCGCTTTATCGAGTGAGAGATTCCTTAAAGATTACGTGCTGTTACCGTAACAACGACCCGTATAAGGCCTAAACGCTTATGAGTCAGGGAGAGATTGAAGTTGGGGTCTTCAAGATACGCCGGATTGGCGGTGGTATTACAAGAGGTTCATCGAGACTTCCCTCTGATTAGTCGAGCCTATGACTAAGTCAATTTAAAAAGAGTAATAAGCTCGAATGGAATGACTGGTGGCGAGCCGCATTCCAGGAATTGAAAAGAGGCTTACTTCGGGCTTCATTATGATAGTCTCGTAAAGGACAAACGTGATACGTGGTATTGCGAATAAAGGTCATAATGAACTGTGATGCGTTCTGATGTTCTGAGGCAAATAGCTCATACACCCCGGTGCGTCAGCAGAATCCGCTGTGCAGTCTTCATCCTCCCACGACATGATATGGAGTTGAATGTCATAGTCTTTGCCTTGAAGATTTGATGCCACTATCTATATGTAGTGAATAATCGAGGTGATTCTTGACCAAAAAAGTTTGAAGTATATCTTTACACGCCAGGACCCAACATGAGGCAAACGTGAGATGGAGAATAATGACTTCTCACCAGATTACCATCTCTGCAAAGCAAATGTCATGCTGACGTACTCACTAAGTCATGGGAGATCACTAGTATAGCTTCCCAGTAGTGGCAGATGCTCAAGGTTGTGGGACAAATGAACTACGCATAAATGTGATCGCTCAGTGGTGTTTTGTGGGAGTTTAAAGTGGCTACACCTTCCTAATGATTAGTGATCGAGTCCCAAGGACATGATATGTAGATATTAGCCATGCAGACTGGGTACGCTGGGGGCGAGTGACGCCTTGCTGTTGGGCCATGCACGTCGATAGTAGCCTTTCGTATAAGGACGGTCAGAAGTTCCTCAACCGGCATTTGAGAGAGAGGGTATCCTCGTGGAGTTCCATTGCTCTCAATTTCCTGTGCATCCAAGTGGCACGAAGATGCACCGAGATCTTCGTCGCTAGTATTACTAGAGTGGGATGAAGAAACATTGCCAGGATTCCGCTCAACGATGCCTCACGTGTCAAAGATAAAGGCAAGCACCAAAGGCTAGAAGAGCTTACCCATCCACTTAGAGGTAGCAGAGTGAAAGTGGGAACATATCACAATGGATTTTGTGACTCACGGCTACGTATTATCATGGATGCATGATGCCGTGAGGGTGATAAGGATCGGCTCACCAAGTCGGCATAGTTGCAGCAATGACCTTCTCGGAGACTATGAATTCGTAGGTTGTGCTGATACGATCGTTCTGGGCTGCATGGAGTGCCAATTCCCATCGTAGACTTTACCTGGATCCCAGTTTACAACTCATTTTGGGAGAGTTCTTGAGCCATGTACTAGTTGATGATGGGCACTACTTTTCATCCACAGACAGACGGTAAATCAGAGAGTCCATATTTTAGGAGGACATGCTACTCTAGCATGCATCCTCGTGATTCAAGCGGCAGTCGGGAAGAGCATTTTCCCTCAGTAGAATTCGCCTACAACAATAGTTGCGCCAGCGCAGGATATAGATGGCACCATATGAGGCTTTATACGAGCAGGCCTCTATCGACTAGTCCATCGGATCTGAGGTGGGAGAGAACCACCACCCGGTCCGCACCACACTCAGATACCCTCCTCGAAGGTGACTTGATACGGTGCGGACTTCACGCCCAGCCGGCAAAGAGCCACGTCGACAAGCCAGCATCACCCACTTAGAGTTTGGAGGCTGGCGATCATGTTTTCAAGGTGATTCCTAAGAGAGGAGTGGTCAAGTTTGGAAAGTGGGGAAAGCTATTGTCGAGGTTTATGGGCCCTTCGAGATACTTGAGAGGTCATGGGCACACACGATCGCTGGCATTACCGCCAAGTTTATCGAAAGCCCATGAAGTACTCCATGTCTCCTCGCTCCGTAGCGCCACCCGCATCCGACTCATGTCAGGATTAAGGCGAGCTTATTATCGATACTACTGATTTACCTGATGGACTTGTGTGTATTATGGATAGCCTTATTTATATTTCGTGACATAAGACTGGAGTTAGGAAGGTCTTGTGGCAACACCAAGGAGTAAAGGAAGAGACATAGGAACGTGAGGACACAATGCATGCCAATTATCCTCTCCCATTCGAGACGACGATATGTTGTTTAATCATTTTAGTAATGACTCGATGCATGTGCATGTGATTGTGTGTATATGAATTTCGGGACCGAAATTCTTTTTAAAGGAAAGAATGTGTGAGGAAACCCATAAATTGAACTTTTTCAAAATAAGAGATAGAAATAAGTGGGATCACCGCTATAGTACGTAAAGGAAAACCTTTCTAGATCTCTGATGATAAATCCAGATCACACTTCGAAGTTCGTCTCGCGAAATCTAGTTAACTAGCATAATTTCGTTGAATTCCAAGAGGGTTAGAATTTTATGTATTTCGAGGCATCGAGTGTCGTATAACACATGGCATTATGTATCCAGATGAAAGATGTGTCTTAAGGACAATACGGAGAAGAGCATGCGAGTGCCATCCATGATGATCGGTCACGGATGGAGGATATGTGCTGGTGACACATGGAAACCATGTGTCACACCACTAAGTTGAGATCAACTTAGTGGAGGAAAGGGAAATCATCTATGGAGGAGGAGAACAGAATAGAAAAAGAAGGAAAAGAAAGTGAAAAGCAAAGAAAAGGAAAAGAAAGGGAAAGGAAGAGGAGGAGAAATTGGAGTGAGATCACCGCTCTCCTCAATTTTTCCTGGCCATGGACCTGAGAGGAGTAGGCATTGTTCATCTAAGAGGTAGGGTCTCTATTCTAGTTATTTCATGCTTGCCATTCAATGACATCAGCCTCACCCCAATAGTGTGGCTGGTTCAGATTACTTTGGTACTTTAAATATCGAAAAGTCTAAGACCTGGCTTCGGTCCTGTCAGCTTCAAGCATTGCCGCTTTGGAACCGGCTGAGTATCCGGGTGCCTAGCTGCTTGCGCCCGAACAGAAATGGTATGGTGGCCCTAACCTGTGACTGGTTCACTACGATTGAGGTCGGAGATGCCTTATTGTTTTGGGATCCGACCCCGAGGATCTATCAGGTGACATGCTAGATCAGGTTTGCGGAATTATGTTGATATGTGCGTGTTAGATATATCGATGTGGACTCCGGATGTAAATTATATGTGTTTGATATAATTACTTATGATACTTAATAAGTATGTTATACTTGTTCCAAGTCGGGAATTCATTTACATAAGGTCTATTATGAACAATTTCCTCGTAAGCACACCCATGCGAACGATAACCCAACTTCGATTTAACATACTTTCACGAATCCGACCGGCATCGCTCTAGACTTTATGGAAAGCTCTTGAGTTTAGAATTTGAACGCTATGCTAGTGAATGAATTTATTTTATACTTTTCAAAGAGCCGTATTGGACAATTTCAATTATTTAGGTTCTGCCTTCATGGCCTCTGTGTGTGGTCTGCTACGGACGCTTGAAATTCGTGTGCCGCCAGCCCCTATTGTGGCCTGTTTTTATAGCCTGTGTATGGACTTTTTTTTGTGTTGACAAGCTGGACTGTGTGCTGATTTATGTTAATATATGCGTGTTTAGATATATTGACATAGATTGATGTAAATTATATGTGGTTGATATAATTATCCATAATATCGAGTATAAAATATCATATGTGAATGTCTCTGCTATAACATTCATTATGCATATGATATGATATAACTTCAGAATGGCATAATTGCATTACATATGCACGTAAGACATCATACATTAAATAGGTGTGGTGCATGGTTGGTAACCGACACCGTTGCGTTTAATTGGGCGTGGCTTCGTTAAAGACAACGTCAAACGAGTCGCATGATTGATTGAAATGGTAAAGAAAATATGTGACGTATCGCCAGTTGGATGTGATCCCCCCTGCGAAAGATTCGCCAATTATGGTCATGCATAGTCCCAATGGTGAAAGGCTTCCCCAGAAAAGTGTGGTTTCATGTGAGCTCATGCAGTTACACCAAAAATCCGCTACCCACACAAAGGCTTATTTACTTTGAATATAAAATGATCAGGCTATGATGTATCATCCAAAAGCTTTTTAGTTTATAAAAATAAATTTGCTTTTAAAAATAATCATTGATGTCATCCAAAATGATGTTTTTCACACATGGGCTTAGTCTGTGTGGGAACTCCATGAGTGACTGGGCAATATGGTACATGATGAGTCGTGATCTCATTTCATGGCATGGCATGTAGGATTCCATAGATTGAATGTTCTCTGAGGATGTGATTGTGAAATGGTGAGTGGATACTGCATGTGCACTTAGGTGGGGAGCAGCTCCTTGTGGAGGTATTCTCTACTAGGCATGGCTCACCCTCCAATGGACAACCCTTTAGGTACGTGAGTCTACACCGGTGGACGACGCTAAACGAGGTCGTGATTTAGCAAAGAGGCTATTACGTGGCCTCGCAACATTTTGTAAGAGTGCTAGGGACACAATGTAACGCCCTAAAAATACATTAGAATTTTTATAATAATTTTATTATATATTCTCGGGTATGAACAGTCAAAATTGGCTTTTCCAAGTAATTTGATAAATTGGATAAATTGTAAATGTAATTGGAAAGAGTGGAGCATATGATTGAATATTATATGCTAAATTATAGAAATTTATTGAACCAGGAAATAAACCCAAGTGAAAAGGGAAAATGTAAAATTTGTAAAATGAGGACCTAAGGGTCAAAACGCGACAGTTTAACGCAATGTGGAATAAAATGATAAAAATGATAAGGAAAGTGAAATAAAGAGTTAGAATGCCACAAAAAATGGAAAAATTAGATTATTGAGTAGCCAAACAAGGCCTTATGAGAATCTTCTCATGACTTTAAGACAAAATGGGAATGAGAAAGGGTGTAGCCAAACACGGCCTTATTAATTTAAGAGAGTTTTAAAAGACCAAATTGGTCTGGTGCCTTATTATACATCACGTTTTTAGAAGAAGAGAGAGGAGAAAGGGGAGAGAAGAAAACTAGGGTTTGCAAGAGATCAAGCTTTATGTGATCCTTTCCCCACTTTTGCTTCGAATAGGCCAAGCAACATGGAGTGGATCGAAGAGGTTCAAGGTACGAATCAAACCCTAACCTCATCCTTTCGATTTGGATTTTGTAAGAAAAGCCCTCACTTGAGGAATGGATTTTTATCGAGTCTAAACCACATTCGAGTTGTTTTTTCTGTGAGATTCCAGCGGGTGGATTTTGATATGGAGACTGAGAAGAGTCAGGGAAGAAAAAATGTGTGAAATGCAAAAATCTATGACATTCCTCAAGTAAAACTTAAAGGGTGTACCCAGACCGGCTGACCGACTAAGACAGTGGATGCAGAGGGCAATCGGTACCAGTACCAACCCAGCATGTGCACCGACTGGCAAAGGATAAACCAGTGCTCCGCACAGTCAAAGTGGTACCCGACACCCATTTGTTCCAAAGAAATTGTTTTGATGATGGTGTTCTTTGCACCGTTAAGTCCCGTATTCGTATACCGTGTCTAGGGACCTCAAGAAAGAATAATGGGTGCTGGGTTCAAATGGGGCGGAAGAAACTCATGAAAAACGCACTGCACTGTCGCCTGCTGAAAGAGAATTTTGTCTTCTGCACTCTTTCATGGTTCCTTCAACCCCAAGACTCAAGTGTAACAAAAATAAATTCTCCTGTAATTCACTAAAAATTGTTTAACAATTGTTTATCCACTAAGATGCAATGAATGTTATTGACTAGGATTTTGGTGATGATCGCCTAACCTAGACCAAAGATTGAAGAGAAGGAAGCCAGATCTCGAATGTACTCTCTCATTGTTTCCCTTCTAATCTCATTCTGCCTTCAAGAGCCTAGTTTACTAAGTAATCTATGAAATGTGAGTATGTTTAACGAGCATGAGAAATGAGTAATGAATGAGTATATGAAGCGGCAAGAGCAGATTGGAGAAGACCTTTGCGTTATAATATGGAATTGAAATGTAGATATTTCGAAAATCGAACGGTGTGAATGATGATGGGCGGATCGATTCATCAAATCGAAATTTTTCATGAAGCCTTCCGCACTTGAATGATATATCGGTCGAATCACCGACGGATGCACAATCGCATCCGTCAATAAGGAACCTTAAATTGTCCAATGTCCCACGGTGGATGCAACAAATCGTACCGGCCATGATGGCGTATGGAGAACAAAGAAATGTTCCACTCGCGGGATGCACCACCTGCAGATCTGGCCATGATGACGTATGGAATTTAAGTGATACCACGCGCCTGGGGTGCACCAAACAGCATTCGTCATGATGGGAGACCAATAAGTGATACCATGTCAAAATTTCAAACAAACATCCGCTGCGATGGGAGACCGAATAAGTGATACCACATGCTTCGGTGCAATTCGGCCAGCATCCATCAGCGTATGCGAGACCATAGCGATAGTCGGCTTGCTGTCGCGGGTTTCAAGACCTCAAACGAACATCTCGCCATGGATGGAGACCGACTGTTAAATGTGTAAGCTTACATCGTATCGATAATAAGGGCGGATTCATTAAACGAAACTGGCCGAATATGAATTTAATAAATAAAGTGTGAAATAACCCAACATCACTACATAAATGAAATCTTTTATATATATACTTAAATCTCATAAATTGAATTGTGAAATGAATTGTTTGATGGAAATGTATGTTAAGTGATATGGTAAATGATTTGTATATTGCGCTGATGAAAGGAATAGCATGAGTATATGTTGACAAATAGGCATGAAGTTTAATGTTAAACAGCGCCAGAATTAAACGAATATCGAATAGAATCAGATAAACCACTCAAGCATGAAAATGCCAGCAGGGTTTTTATCTATGTATTTAGCAAGCGCGGTGAGAAAAGAAGGGCTAAGATCGAGCAGAGTAGAGTCATAGAGAGAGTACGCAGATATAAGTATATAATCTGCACTTGCATATCATCTCTTTTGGAACAAGTGGGTATTTTTGTAAACAAAAGGTTGAAACTCCTCAACCTTTGATTTTATATCATTTTGAAAAGGCATGAATGCCTTTGAAATGTATTTTGTTAAATGTTTATGGCCTACCGACCTGCATTGAATTTCAGAAAAGGATTGTGGGGCTGTCAAACTGAAACCGCCTCCTGAATAAATGAAATAATAAAATGTTTTAATAAGATAATGAAAACTTTAGGCAAAACCGAGTTCTAGTCGGATCCCACATTCAGGTTCGGGCCGAGGATTCTGGTTTGACACTTTTGAAAGAAAATTACCAACAATAGAAAATAAAAGAATTAAACTGATGCCCTGGTTTTTGCCGATCAGCTTATTCAGTCGACCCAATGTGGGCTCACACAAATCAGTTTCTACCATACTTTGGTATAAAGAATTAAAATTTAAATTCTTTTCGGACTATCATCAAAATAGTCGGGGTATGTAAATAATAGAAAGAGGCCTTGACGATCTATTGAGAACCCGTGTTTAGTGTCTTATTCTCATATTTTTAATTTAAATATATAACGAACTGGTCCCTTAGGACGGACAAGGGTGGTGCAGTAACTGGTAAAATGCAAATCGGGTATCAGCCCAATACCCAGACTTTAGTGTAAATGCACTATATGCACTCTCGTGATGGTTAATCTTAATTTAGCCTACCTTGGATCCTCGAAATTGGGCATCACATAAGTCCCAAATCGTCATTTTCAGTGAAGATATCTGTCTTCATAGTAAGTATTCATCTTCAATAACTGCCTCCAAAATCCTCCAGTCATTCATTTAAGGTCTCGCTTCGCTTCTTCTACTGGTAGGTTGCATTCTTCTCTTTGATCTCGCCATAAAGTTGCTGATTACGCACGCTAACCTTCCTCAAATTCCTAGTTCTTTCCCAAGCATGTATCATCCAAAAAGGCAAATAGCTTTGCTTTGGTTTTCTCAGGCATGTTAAATCTTTTCTGTGAAATAGAAACACATTAGATCAAATCAAAGGTAAAACAAATTCATATCAATTGGGTTTCTATGTAGTGGAATATTTTTGGTGAGGCTACCTGTACTTTACTACAAATTTAAAAACTATTTTTTTTTCATTTTCTGAAATTTATGATAAAATGAGAAAAATGCAGTCTGGGTTAAATTAGCAATTTCCTCTCTTTAAGAACTTGACATTTAAATCATCTTTTAAATCCTCAAGAATCACACCAAAACTATCGACCGATTTTTACACATAGACCAAAACCGACTAATTGAAGACCAAATCAATTAAATATGATGAGTCAATTGTGTGCCAAACTTTGGTACAACACCAAAGACTATTCAACACAAAGAATAAAGGTTAAAAACTTGTTGACTGACCAAAGATATAAAATATGTTGTTTGCCTTGATGAGAAGGTTTCAATCGAAAATTTGTTTCTGGTCTCCAAAACTTCCATCGCAAGGCATAGACATTCAAGCAATAAAAGTGGATTTAAAACTAGATATCGCTCCCATGAGGATTACGTGCAAAATCTCAACATCAATTACCCCATCTACTCAAGATTATTGCTATTTGAACTCCAAAGTTAAAAGTGATTTGGTTTTAAACTAAAGGAAAAATAAAAATAAAATATAATTCTACAACTATTTATAAAGAATTTAAAATAATTGCATTGGCAAGTTCACTAAGTAAGTAACACTAGGAAATAGTTCAATGTATAATTATCAATTGGTGATCATTTTATAACATAGTTCAGCCATTAGTTTGAAAATCTAAACTTATCAAAGAGATGGCAGTGTTAGCTTGATTTCTCCATATTAACTACACATTTCAATTAATTAAACCATGTTCCTTCTGATACATGAGTTCAATGGGGTTACTGTGAATATAAACCTCTCTTTCTAAGATCTGGGGTCCTCTTTTCAGTACTCACACCCAAATCTTAGATCTAATGGCACTCATCCATCGAATATGATAAAAATTTCTCATCTCCTTGATTAGATCTGAGGCTGAATACAGATCAAGATCCATCTATCGAGGAGAAACCCCCTAATCAATTAAATTATATGATCATCTAACTATCCTCACACCATGAGTAACTTAGGTGATCTATCGAGGCAATATTTCATAAGTTCATTAGTTCCATAATATTAGTCTAATATACCTCAAGTAATCAAGCCCATACTTCAAGGAATCTCCATCTCTATGTCACTCAGAAGGCTTCCTGGAAATTAGAGCAAGATACAGTCATTTTCTGGGTACACACTACTAATATTCTGAACAAGTAACTTCAAGAATAATACCAATTAAATAAATTCAAGATTTCGAACTATGATACTCTTTAAAGTTGAGCAAAAAACAATAATTAACATCGATCCATCCTAGAGGGAGCTCGGGCCTATCAAAATGGACAGTAAATAATGCACTAACCCATCAAAGTAAATTCACTGGTAAAACATAAAACTAATTTAAAATAGATGAACTCCAAAATTTCAAATTCAATTTAAATTAGGTCAAAGAATGAAAAACATAATTTGCTGTGAGAAAACTGAACTCGAACCTCGCATCAAATCACCCATTAATTCTAAGAAAAACTAACTAAATGTTGTATCAAAAAATAAACTAAGAAAGAAAAATAAATTAAAAAGAAAAACAAAAATAAATATACAAAAGGAGTCTCGCAAGCCACCCAGTTCCCCGGGTTCACGAAAGTCAAAGTATAGTCCCCATGTTTCTATTGCAGATTATTTTCAAATTTATGGCTCGCACTCAAGGCCGCAAATCAGGATCCCAAGCAATTTAGTCCAATTGGTTGCTTTCGCCACACAGAAAATTCATGTCGACATAGTTGTCATCTCCTGCTCCCCACCGTACAGTAGTTTCATAGCAACATGATTTGCGCTTTCTTCTTAGATTTTGTCGCGACATACCCACAATGTCGCACATAGTTCTCATGAAGTTTATTCAGCATTGTCAGCGCAAGAGCGTTCTTGTGCCGTGATTAGAAAAACTTTGTTGCAACCAAACTACCGTTCTCGCTACCTCCCAAAAGCCGCCCGCAGTGGTAAACTGATATCATCAACACAAAGATTTTTTGGCTTCACTTCCATGACTTGGTCATCATTACCCTGCGTTACAGGTTACACATTCTTCTGAGTTATTCTCACTCCTGGTTAATGGTTTTCTTTCTTTGTCGTGCGACAGTTTCTATTAAAATAAAGATAGTTGTTGCTGTCAGATTAAAACTTTTTCTTGTCTTATTGATAATCTTTTGTTGCTCTCGCACCACGAGACGAACTCGTGGCTCTATTATATTTCCTCTTCTGACTTTGTTGTCAATGAATTGTTTGTTGCAAATGACAGAAACTTGTCGCAAATGCATTTACTTCGCTTGTCTCATTTCATCCATTTTCACGACATATACTTTGTCACACAGATCCACATTTCACGCTCTTGGCCATTAGACATAAATTTTATTTTTTGACAAACTTCACGCTACTGCTTGGATCATTGTCGAAAAAGAGTTAATAACATCGCAATTCCGGTGAGTCTAAAATCTTTCAATCATTGCCGCACATAGATCGCCATTCATTATGTGGAAATAAATTTTCTCCGCCAACATTCTTCTTGTAGCAATTTTTTTTCATAACTTTTTTGTCGCCATTGGCCGATGTCTTTATTCGTGACAGTTCCACCTCACCCCATAAAGATTGTGTCGTCACTCACATAAAACTGTCACATGAAAGTTCCTCTCGCCTGGCCTCTTCAATCGACTTTGAATTTTGTCGTGACATAGTTGTCTTCTTCGCCCACACAGTGTTTTTCTACCATCCCGCCTTTTTATGTCGTGACGCAGTTATGAGATGCCGCACAATCTCGCTCCCCCGGCTTTTAGTTCGCCTTTGATCTTTATTGCATATACCGCTGTCGCGCGATACCTTTCTCCTCGTTCTATCGAGACGCGTGTCGTGACAATCAAACTATGTCGTGATGATTTTCTACCTTGGCTTAAATCTTTCGCTTTTCTGCTAGGAATTTTCTTTTCATTTAAAAACCCGTAAAAACATAAAGTTGGTGAATAAGATTCAATAATTTAGCAATAAAAATTGAATCATGCAAATTTCAGAAATATGCCGTAGAAAAATGGATTCAAAAATAGACAGCTTGTGACTCATCAACAGAGAGGCCGATTGATCGTGCCACAAGGTGATCCTAATCAAACAAATCTGTATCTAGATTCTCACTGCCAGAAAGTGGCAAAGCTTACCGTAGTATGCTGGTTCCAAGTTCGACCGGATGGGTTTTCTTCGCACAAATGTGATTTGCAATCGCTCAAAATGGTGAATTTGTTTTGGATTTCGTGGTTTGAGATAAAAAACAGGGGGATTTGATGGTGAAAACTGAAACAAAATGAAGTAAATATAAAAGAAATTTCCCTGCTCTGTGCTGACGGCTGGGGGTTCTGTGAGGCAAATCAGGTCCTCTGTCATTTCCTCCTCAAGGCTGGGAGGATGACCTAGTCATTTCCGAACCTGATCTTCATTTCCATATAAAAAACCGAACCGAATAATTGTCCTTTTGAAAGATGGTATTAACATCACGGCGGTCCCCGGTAGCGGAAAATCTTCCCCTCGATCTACCCTACGCTGACTCATAAGAGACAATCAAGAACCACATAGTGGATCTACCAATAAGCATCCATCGAATCTAAAAGATTGCCGGCATCGTCAATCGCAGACATACAAGGGATTTAAAACTCTAGTGTGTGAGAAGCAGTGGACATAAATAACAATCGATGCATGCGTTAAAAACAAAGAGGGACTGGGTAATAGCTACCTAAATCCGTAAAATGCCAGCCTCCTCCAAGGGAGAAAGCGGTCTAGCCAACCATCCTCTGAGTTGTCATCCTCAGAGGGGTGTTTAGCAGCCGAGAAAGTGGAGGAAAGGGAGAGAAAATGGAGTAGCAGAAAAAGAGGGGGGAGAGCTGAAAGCTTCCCACCAAAAAAAAAAAAAACTTTATTAATAAAAGAGATGCCTTAACAGTGTCTAGTCTTTGGGCTTTTATAGCCAAACCCCTTTACAAAATTACAAAAATAACATAGAAAATGCTATTACAATGGGGGAAAAAAAGGAAGGAAACCAAAAAGATAAAAAGTACAAAACGGGCGTTGTGAAGTCATGATGAACAAATGGCAAACCTGGTGAATAGCGGGTAGTAGAGGCATGAAACAAAGGGCAGCAGAGCTAAATTTCGCAACCTCGCGAAATTTTGTTACGCCTTTTTCTTATGTTTTCATTTTCCTTTTGGCTTCCTGATTCGTAATGCCGTGGAGTTCACCTAATTCTTCGTGCTCGATCGACTCAACAATTCGGGGCATAAATAAATACTTGCAAAACTATAAATTAGCCACAAAATGTGATCAGTAGAATAGTAGGGGCCTTAATGTGAAAATTGTGTTAATTACGCTAATTAGTACAAAAAAAGTGCTCAAAACTTGGTAATGTAAGGTCTCAAACACATCTCGCCATCCACCACTCATTAGAAACACAAGTCCTTTCCGTCCCACGTTATTTCCGTTAAGGGATCCACGTACCACAGATCCTTCTCTTCCCGCCTCATTCTAGGGTGACTTAACCCCATGCATTGTTGATATGAGGGGTTCAGATCTCTCAGAGAGGAGGATTTTCGCAGGTTCTTCTCCCCCCTCTTCGCTCCTACATGTGAGCCTTATAACATTGTCGGCGCCAATCAGTACTTAAAAGGTCAACTTACCCAACGTTAGTAAAATAGCTGACCGTTTGGTGTAGTCGGGAGGGCATGGCTTTCTTCTCGAAAGGGCAAGTAAAGGAGGATGAGTCCTAAACTCATCTATTTTTAATCCATTTTTCTTTCATTTTTTCATAAGTTTATGATTCATTGTAATGCAAAATTATGGAATAATCACCAACTTTGTGTTTTACAGGTTTTGAATGTAAAAGAAACAAATCCAGCAAGAAAAGCAGCAAAAAAATTAGTTAAGGTAGAAATGTCGCGACATAATCTTAGAATGTCATAACATAAGCTCAAGGCAACTACAGAAAGCAAATGTCGCAACAAACAAAGGATAGCGTCGCGAACAAAGACAAAGTCAACTCAAGTCAAAGTTTAAAGATTGTCGCAACATTTCAAAACTTTGTACTTATATAAATATGGGAGAAGGATTAATTGAGAAATGCTGCAACAAAGAAACGAAATGTTATGATATGAATGAAAATCGTGAAGATAAAACTATGTTATGACAATGGATTTTTATGTCGCGACATCGCCCGGTAGGTTCTAAAGAAGTGTCACTATGTCACACATAAAAGGTAATGTTGTTCGCGAATGAATATATAAGCACGCAAGAAGAATGTCGCAAATATTCTTTTTGCTCGTCATGGCTGAAGATCAAAGCAAATGATAGTAAAGTTTTTGTCAAGTGACATCTAAAAACAAGCGTGTCATGACATAAAAGAACTAAAGAGAAGAAAGAATGTCACGATGTAACAAAACTGTGTCGCGATGTAAAATAGAATATTAAAAGAGACAATAAGTTGTTAGTCAAGACAAAGGTTTACGTTGCGACAAACATTTCAAAGAATGATAAGTTCGCGTGTACATATATGTCATGACATTTCAAATCTATGTCACGACATACAAAGTTCGTAGGGTAGTACCCAAGGCAAGAAAGCTTATGTCACGATAGTTAGCAAAGTTTTATGTCTAATAAATAATCAGCCATGCAACATAACGTTTCTAGATAGAACTTTATCGCGACATAGAAATTTATTTTTGTAACAAAGGCTGAGGTTGAACTATAGGAAGAATGTCGAACACAAAATTCATTATCGTGGACAAATAAAGAGTGGTAGTGGAAACATTTGTCTCGACCAAGGTTTTTTTGTCGAAGCATACCATTCAAGTATTAAGATCGCAAGGTTACGAAGGAAATGTCGCGACATAAGACACTTATGTCGCGAACAATTACAAGACGACCACCCAGCTTTGCGTCATGACATTTTCAAAGTATGTCGCGACATAATTTAAGAAAGCGCATAGAACATTGTCTCACCGCAGTTACAACAAAATGTGATTGACATACCTTTTCTCTATGTTGCGACAAAAGTCGCCAACTAGGCTACTGGGAATCCACAAACTCGCTCGAATTTGTACTCATCATTTGAAAACTCCAGGAAATAGAAGCACATGTAATAATCGTATGTAGCTTTCGCGAACCCGGAACATTCAGAGTCATCCTTTGTATATTATTTTTCTTTCATTTATTTTCATCCATTTAGTTTCAAATTTTCAATACTTTGTAAAGTTGGGTATTCTTTGGATTCTATGCAGCAAATGATCTCAATAAGTTTCAATGTGGTTCATTGTAAAAATTTCTAGTTTTCATTACTCGTATGATTTCAATGGAATTTGAAAATGTTTCGGGAGTTCAGTTTATTTTTAGTTCGCTTGCAATATCAATGAATTTTCTTGATTAGTTAGTCATTGTTATTTGTAATCCAGTTTTGAAAGACTAAGCTCCCTCTGGGAATGGACTAGTGTTAGTTATTATTTTCTGCACAACTAAAAAGAATATCATAGTTAGAAATCTTGAATTTATTTAATTGGTATTGTTCTTGAAATTAATCGTTTCCATTATTAGTAGCTTCGTACTTAAGAAAAGTGGCTAAGTATCTTGCTCTGATTTTCTAAAGAGGCCCTCGAGTGACACAGGTGAGATTCCTATAGAGATGAGGAAGTTACTGGGGTATGTTAGGACTAATATTATGGAACTACGAATTCCTCAGCATTACTTTGATAGATCACTAATTTACTCATAAAGGTGAGGACTAGGGGTCGGATGATGTATCAGTTTAGACTGATTGGGTGTTTCTCCTCCGCTTGATGGAATGATCTCGATCTGCAATAGCATAGATCTAACTGGCGAGATATAGAGTTTATCATATTCTGGCGGATGTAGATACCACTTTCTGATCGAGAAGGCTTGCATCTTCATGTCTATGGGGGTAAGAAATCTTCAATCCTAGGAACAAGGTGTGAAAAGTAATACAAAAATAATTTTGAGATTCAGAAAGAAAGACTCAAAGTCTCACAAGTAACTCCGATTAGACCCATGTGTCTGGAAAAAGAATATGGTATTGATATTCATCATGAAATGTGTATAGTGTATGAGGAATCCAAACTATATTTACCTTGCATTTTATAAGTTCAAAATTCAAACTAATGGGCTAAATCCATGTTATAAAACAGATGAAATTAATAATTATATAATGATTCATTTCCCAAAGTTGTTAACTTTACTTCAGCTGAACCTTCATCCAATCTATTTTACTTTTTTGGTTATAGTTACAGAATTTCCACTCAGTCATTTTCTTAGTTTAAACAAACTTCCACTTGAAAAATCTTTAAGTTCAAATAGTAAGGATCTGAAAAGGGGCTAGTAATTGATCTTTAGACTGCTCAACAATCCTCGTGGAAAACTATTATTTTCGTATCTATTTTTAATCCACTTTATTACTATATGATCTGTGGTGGCTTATAGTGGTAGTACCATTTAGACTAAAAATCGCAAAAATTATATAGAAAAAGAGATTTTATACATTGAAAATAAATAATGACAACAGTATTTCGTTTATATAGAAAAAGTTATAACTCAACAAGTTTTTCATGCCACATAATTATATTCTAAAAACAAATTTCCAATAGTAATATCCAAAAACAAATCATTTGCTCAACCTCCTATACAAATTTTTGGCAATCAAGACTAGACTTTAGTTAGTCTTGCAGTCAGTATGTTCAAAATCAACATACATGTAGCCGTGCTCGCCCATTACGGCGTTTTTGTAAGGCCCAAGTCTTCGCCTACTTCCATCGAGAGCATAACCTATCAGCATTCAAGCCCACTTTTACAGAGTGACATCTCCAGAGTTACCATAGTTGCAATTCATTAAACTGTAATATCCACTGACAGAGTTCATCACCCTCTCTAAGGAAAGCTTTTAATCATTAAGGTTAGTAGTCAAGTGAACAAGTCTGCGGACACCCACATGATCTAATAAAGCACTCGTGCAATATCATCAAAACCGTTAATATAGAGGATGAGTACCAGTACCAGCGAAAGAATTAAGGACCGTTTAGGTTGACAAGAGAAAGCAGGCGTAACGCCCAAAAATGTTCAGAATTTCTTACACAATTTTATTATATATTCCGTATGATCAGCCAACTCGTTTTTCGAAATTTGATAAATTTGATAAATCGGAAAATGTAAATTGAAAGTGTGAGCATACGACTGAATATTATATGCTAAATTGAGAAAGTGATTGAACCCGGAAATAACCCAAGTGAAAAAAGGCAGATGTGGAAATTTGTAAAATGAGGACCTAAGGGTCAATTGTTATAAAGAATAAATGTCTAAGTGAATTTATGATAAATGAATGGCCAAAGTGTAATATTATTTAGGAGACTAAAACGAGTACTGGATTTTATCAGCCAAACAAGGCCTTTATGAAGATTAAATGATTTAAGACCGTAAAAGGTGGTAAAATGAGAAATTATATTAGGCCGTAGCCAAACAAGGCCTTACACTTTAAATGGGTTTAAAAGACCAAAAGTGGTCTTGATGCCTGCTGAGCACATCACGTTCTGTGAGAGAAGAGAAAGTGGTGAAAAGGAAGAAGAAAGCTAGGTTGCAAGAGATCAAGTATTGCTGGCTTCAAGCCCCACTTGCTCCTAAGAGATCAAACAACTTGAAGAAAATATTCAAGAGGCTAAGGTAAGAAAATCAAACCCTAACCTCATCTGTGATTTCGATTCGGGGGAAAAAGGCCCAACTTGAGAAGGGATTCTCTCTCTTGATCCAAACTAATTTTTAGAGTTGTCTAAGCTTAGATTCCATGGTGGATGTGAGATCTATGAGTTTAGATGAAGAAATGTTGATTATCAGGTGAAAATCAGAAAAACTCGCCATTTCAAAGTAACACGAAATGGCGGCATCGGCATTCACGATCGGTACTCACACCACGGTGCATTTGGCACAGAAGAGTAGGGTACCTGGCATTCACTTAAAGTGGTACCAAAGCTGAAGACATTTTTGTCCGTAGGAGAAGTGGTATCTAAAAGACTACCTGAAGTGATACCTGCATCTAATCTGGTAAAGTGAGGAATCAAGACGCAGATTTCAAACAAATAGCACCACGTTTCCCCGCAACCTTAAATTGGCATATTTTGCACCAAGTCCCGCATTCATACATCGATTGTTTAGGAACCCTAAGAAATTTATTTAACTGTGGCCAAAATAAGAACAGACTAAAGTGAAAACGCACTGCACTTCACTCCGGGCCGATATTCGCTTAGTGCAGATTATTTTTTTTAAACCCTAAGAGGAAGAATTTGTATTTGACTAGGTGCAGAAGACAACAACCTGACCTAGAGACTTCCGATATCGAAATAGGAAAGGAATCAGATATAACGTTGCTCTCTTCACTCTATTCTTATTTCAAGTATTTTGGTAGTTTACCAAGTAAATATGAAATGAGTACATGAATGAGAGGTGAAATGAGCAATGAAATGAGTATATGAAATGAGTACATGTAGATAGAGTATATTTTCCTTGAAAGAGCAATACTTAAAGTGAATATGGAATTGAAATGTGTGATATTTGAAAAACCGAATGAATATGAATGATAAATCGAATTGTAAACAAATCGTTAATTTTTCGACATCTTGAATTGAATCGATATATCGATTGAATCGCCTCGACGGATGCACCAACTGGCATCCGTCACGGCGGCACCCTTTAAATTGTCCAATGTCCCACTTAGAGGGATGCACCAATTGACATCCGTCATGATGGCGTATGGCATTGAAGAAATGTCCCACTTGGCGGGATGCACCAATCGGCATCCGTCTTAATGACGTATGGAATTGGCGGATACCATGTCTGGGAAAAAGTACAAAATAGCGTCCATGATGGGAGACCGACTGTTAAATGTGTAAGCACATTACCGAATGATAATATGGCGGGATTCATCAAACTAACTGGCCGTAAATGTGATTTGAATAGTCAAAGTGAAATAACCAACATTGACGAAAGTGTAAATGGATTTATGTATACGCTAACTTCATAAATTGAATTCTCGACTGAATCTGATGCATTGAAATTCGTATGTTGTGATATGATAAATGAATTGTAAAATGAAAGATGCGAAGTGAATAGCTTGAGTATGTTGATATAATAGGTATGGTTTAATGTTAAATGCATGCTGTTAAATTGAATATTGGAAATAGAACTGTATAGAACCACTAAGCATGAAAATGCTTAGCGACACTTTATCTATGCATAGGTTTCGAGTAGTCAGGAAGGAAGACAAGATCGTGAAGCGCAGAGTCATAAAGCAAGTTGCAGCGTATAAGTACATACCCCGCCATGCATATCATTTCCTTTTTGAACATGGAATATTTTGTGAAAAAATAGTTGAACTCTAAAGAAATGTCTTGTTTTGTATATCATTTTGAAAGGGCATAGAATGCCTTCACTGTAATTGCATTTTATGAAATGTAAATGTTTGTGGGCCTACCATTTGAAAATGCTTCCATGCAAATCGAAAACCTAAAGAGAAATAACATAAAGAAAATGTTTTGATAAGATAATTGAAAACGTCTGAGTGTAAACCTGCCCGCTCGCATCCGCTAACCAAGTTGAAGCCGTGATTCGTCGCAACACTTTTGAAAAAGAAAAAGAAATAAATTGTAAAATAAAAAGGATTAAACGGGCATCCCCGAGGTTTCGGTTCGGACTCGCCATTCAAGTTGGACTGGGCTCGGGGGTCGCTACAAAAGGATATGGGGCGATCTACTGGATTGGTTTCTTTATGCTTGCTTTCTTTGTGGACAACATTTACTCGAGCTTTAACTGTGGCAGATCTCAAGAGTTTCTTCTTTTGGCGCTTCGATTGATATTAGTCATCAGACGAACCTCCCAGTATATAGTTTATAGCTAGTCTGGACTCTGACGGGGTTGTCGTGCTTACTATTATTATGTCTGCGGCCTGTCCTGACTCAACCCTATGGTCAATTTCTATGATATACCTCCCGAGGTGCCCCATTTTGATAAGCTTTTCCACCAAGAACTTTAGGCTTTAGCAACTGTTGGTCTCATCCCCATGGTCTCTGTGATAATCTCACCACAAGGATTGTTTCTTTGGGATGGATCCGTCTGGATCGGCGCAGGACATTTAAATTCTAGCAAGTTGCGAATAATGGGCAATAGCCTTTCATATGAGATGTTCAAGGGAGTGAATTATGGGAGATCTTTCTTTCTCTGCGACCGATCACGAGATCACTTTTAGTCTCCGCTCTAACCTTCCTTGTGCTTAGATGGCTTCTTCCTAAGCTGCATTTTTCCCTCAGTCGGCTAGCATTGAGTATTGATCGGCCCGCCTGTATAATTCCCCCATTATTGCTAGCGGGTCTAAAGACAAGATTGGAGAAAGGAGTAGACAGTCTGAAGCTTCTCCTAAAGTTTTGGAGGACTGCATCCATGCTATACAAACCATTTGCCGGATGGCTTCGTCTCGAACCTCCTCAGGAAGTCTTGAATAGACTCTTCCCATTCGGGGAATGGTCAAAGGAGCTGATGTTTCTCTTTTTTCACACCAAGCAAAGATACTACAATATGAATGCGGCCCATAGTTCGTTGAACAAATTTATTGAATTGTGCTGGAGCTTGTGAAACCAAACCAATGCAAGCCCCCACAAACTAGTTGGGAATACTTTGCATAACAACTGGTTGTTACCGGCATTTAATGTCATCACTTGATTATAATGGGGCATATGATAGTAGGGGTCAGCGGAACCATTGAATGTGGTGAAAGATGGAATGACAAACCCGTGGGGTGGGTCGTAGTCAAGGATGTGTTGCCCTAGGGCGAAAAGAGCGTGTCATCGGGTCTCTTATTAAGGCTGTTGGTGGTATGTAGAACATTGGCGCTACACCAAAGGCAAGAGGCACAAGCGAAATTAGTGGCAATGTGCTTGAGGGCAACACCGATGGGTTCCCAGGGGCTTGATCTGGCCAGTTCTGTCTTCTGCCCACCTCTCTCCTTGCCCTGCGAGACGCACCACTAACAGCATCATTGAAGGTAGGGTGAGGCAAAGGCCTCTTGAATGATCTAGTCTTTGTATTCTCCCGAGCATTCTTTGCCAGTGAGAGACTCAGGGATGGGGAGCTTCTTGAGGACAACTCATCGTCCGCTGGGGTATCGACTTCGTCAGGAACAATAGGCTCCTTCCATTTATCATGGGAGATTGGCTGCACAGCACGATCGCTATCTCATATGTCTTTCCAAGATCGTGACTTTTTTCAATCTAGGCCCACAATTGGTCATTCTAACCCCGCAAGTGTTCATCTTGACCTTACAACTCCTTCATCTTCCTTCCTTGCTTCTATTTCCTCTCCATGTCCTGACGCCAATGGAGGAATTGATCTTCTAGCGATTAGATCATCGGATTGGTTGACATTGCGACTACCTCGGAAGAATTAGATGCGAAAGGGGGAATTGATAGGGTTCCAAGCGACGAAGGGCTACTAGACAATAACTAGAGCCAAGCTCTTACAGCCCGTAGACAAGACTTTCTATTCGCTTCCCACAGACGACACCAATTATTGTTACCTTGATCGTTTGAACCTCTAGGCATCAACGGTGCAATGTAAACCAACAAAAAGGGTGATTCAACAAAGATGGGCTAGCCTCCTCTTCGATGATTAAGTCAGCAAAAATATGGAGAGGAAGAAGAAAAAAGTATGTGCAGTTGGAATTGCTAACCTTCCCCTTGGGGGGGGGGGGGTCTTCCTAATTTATACACGAACCTCTCCTTGATTTTAGGAAAGAAAATCTCATAATTTTAGTGATAAAATCTCTCCTTCCTTATAAAGGATTTATTCTTCCTTATCAAGGATTAATGTTTTTGAGAAGTAAGAGATTTGGAAACTATGAAATTTGCGGATAAATATATTTTGCGTATTTCCCGCCTTTATCCATTTATCCATAACGAACTTGTCATATAAAATAACACTGACTGGGGACTTAAAACTCTAGGATGGCTGTTATGAAGTCGGGCCTTGGGAAGACACTCGCTCACTGCATTTAGCTGATTCTCTCTGCCTAGGTAGTAACCCTCTAATTTAATATGGGAGGTGGGCTTGGACCGCTTCACATCATGGGCCAGGCGGGCCTTGGGCCAAAAGGCCTATTGAGTAGTGGGTCTAAAGACCATGATACTCACAAATACAACAACAATTCTAAGTGAATAGATGTCAAAAAAAAGGGAATTGGTCAATTATTTTTATTAGTACCCTTAACATAAAAAAATAATTATATATATATATATATATATATATATATATATATATATATATATATATATATATATATATATATATATATATATATATATATATATATATATATATATATATATATATATATAATTCCTAAGTGTTTTACTTTACCTTTTCAAGACCACAAAAGTATAGCTCTGCTATGTATTATATTTAAATGGCTAATTACATAAATGGTGTCTCATTCTTTTCATTTTTCTGTTTATGTCTCAACTTAATTTTGTTCACCAAGTGTCTAAACTCTTTTTATTTTTTATTTTGAGTGTATCATCTCTTATTTTGTTCACTGAGTGTCTAAACTTTTTGAATATTTCTATTTTGATGTCTTAACTTTATTTTTATTTATATCAAGTGTCTAAACTTTTTAATTTTTTCTATTTTGATGTCTCAACTTTACTTTTGTTCAATTTAACTTTTAATTTTTGTTCAATCAATCATTTATTGACCAATAAAAACTTATTAAGATATTTAAATTAGGAAAAATTGAATTCAAATGACATTCCACGTAAAATAAAATAATGAAATTATTTAAATGACCTTTAACGAGGTAAAATGATAATATTATCCTTTCTACATTAGGGGCTTTACTATCTAGTTGTTAGAATAAAAAAGAAATTAATAAAATTGATAACTATGGAATTAAGATAAAAATTAAAAAAAAATCTTAAAAAGAAAATATAACAATTTAAAAAAGACAACTTTCAATTATCTTCTATTATTTTTACTTATGTTGTAAGTATTATGTGAAAAAAATTATATATGAATAATTAAAAATAAAATATTAGATATTAAAATTATTTTTAAAATAATTATAATATTTATTTTTATCCATGATAGTCAATTTAATAATTATTTTAAAATAATTAAAACCCTAATGTGGAATTTCAACATTTTTATATGATAAGAATGTTATTTGGATGCTATTTTAGCTTATTTAAATAATGTAATTAGCTTTGATTCATCAAGAAATTAAAAGTTCAAAAACTTGATTGAATAACAATAAAGTTGAGATATCAAAATAGAAAAAATCGAAAAGTTTAGACTTTTGATTGAACAAAAATAAAGTTGAGATATCAAAATAGAAAAAATAAAAAAGTTTAGACACTTGATTGAACAAAAATAAAGTTGAAACATTAAAATAGAAAAAATCATAAAGTTTAGACACTTGATTGAACAAAAATAAAGTTGAGACACCAAAATAGAAAAAATAGAAAAGTTAATACACCCTTTATGTATTTAACCCTATTTAAATCCCATTTGAAAATTCTAATAGTTAAATCCCATGTGAAAATTCTATTAGTTTCTCTAATAATGAGGTGTAGGGTAATTTGACCTTAAGTTATTGTTGACCAATTTTCTAACACGGCTACCAAAGACTAACTAAACTCCTCGACAACGGCGCCAAAAACTTGTTAGGACCAAATGATGTGTATATGAAAATATGGCCAAGGGAGTGAATGTGGTAAATACTAAAAAAAAAAAAAAAAACTGATTTTAAAAAGTAAGTGTACTCAAAAACTGAAATGAAAAGTATTACCAACACTCATCCCATTTTCGCAAGTACATGGGTCATACAAGTACTAAAGTGAACTCTAGAAGTTTGGATATCGTACCCACTGGAGGTTCTCTCTAATTGGAATTTGAGCACCCCGAGTACAAGGGATCTTCACTATTTAGGAGACCAAATAGGATGTGGAATAAAATAAATTTAACTGAAGAAAAAACTTATTTAAAACTAATCAACTAATTCTAAAATCTATCAAGCGAACAACTACTAAAGTATAAAATGTAACGCCCCAAAAATACCCTAGAATTTTTGTAATAATTTTATTATATATTCCGGGTATGAATTGAGCAAAACTTGGGTTTTTCCCGGAAAACTGATTAATTGTGAAATATGAAATGAATATGTGAGCATATTGATTCGTGCCACAGTAGGGTGATCCGGAATCAACAAAATTTATATCCTAAGTTCCTCCTACTGCCTTTAGTCAAGTTATCGCAGCATAACGGCCCAAGGCTCTAACACGTGACGGCTTTCTTCGCATAAACGATTTGAGCGAAGTAAAAATGGTGAATTCACCTGATTTTAAGGTGATAAAATGCGGTTGGTGGTTTGCAAACCGAAAGAAATAAAATAAAAATGTAATAGAACTTCCTTCAAGTTTCCGTCCACCGGTTTAGTGGTTTTAAGGCAACTAACATGTCCTCGAAGTCTTTTCTCAGATTGGGAGTATGACATATAGTCATTTCCCGAACTTGGACCTTCATTTAGCTTTAAAACCTAGACCCTATGGATTTTCCCCTTTTGAAACATAAGATTTAACCTGGCAAAATATTCCCAATGTGGATATCATATCTCAAAACCTACCCGCAGTAACTAATAGGAAACAACTAACCTGGATACAGGATCTAGTGATACATCCACCGTGAACTAAAAGCTTGCTAAATACATGTCGTTGAGGGTGTGCCTAGAAGATTTAACCTAAGGTGAGAAGAACATAAATACCCATAAATGCGTGCGTTAAAAACAGAGGACCGTGTTTTTACCTTCAAACATTCACTCAAAGGTCCTCAAGGAGGAAGAGGTTCAGCAAGCATCCTCCGAGCCAGTCATCCTCAGAGGAGTGTTTGGTAGCCGAGAAAAGGAGAGAAAGAGGAGAGAGAAGAGAGAAAACTGGAACAAAAGCTGCGTGCGTACTGAAAGATTAAAGTTAGGGTTACAAAAAGCTATAAGTTGGCTTATATAGCCATACAAGAGGTGTGAAATACCAAAAATACCAAAAATATAAGATTACAATAGGGACAAATGGGAATTATACAAAACGGGGTCGTTTGATCAAAATCAAAGGGGGGGTGAATTTCACACGATAAGCATTTCGCATGGATACGAAAATTCGCTATCATAGCGTGGTCACAGCATAGCGAAATTCAAATTTCGCTATGCACGCACTTTCGCTATCATAGCTTAAACACCGTATTAGCGAAATTGAAATTGCTTATGCATAGTAATTTTCATATGATAGCGAAAATTCCAAAGATAAATAATTTTTGGCCCCGCGACTCATCGTTTACTCCCGCATCCCGCTATTTCTTCCATTTTCTCGCTTCTTTCTTCTTCTTAGTCTCCGATCTATGATGTTGAGTTTGACTCGACCCTTCATGTTCGATCAACTCAACAATGTTGGTATGAAAAAGCCTCACAAAACTACAAAATTTGCCACAAATGCGATCGCAGAATGTAAGAGGACTCGATGAGTAACCGTTCGAAATAACACTTTGGGCACTAATCACACTTCAACCTGCCACACACGCTAGTCCCTAGCAACGAAAGAAAGAAAGAGAGAGAACATACAAAACAATAACAAAATAACGTTCACAAAAATGGTATTTCAAAAAGGTTGTGAGTGAAGTAATGTCTAACCCTAAGTAAGAATCATCAAAGCCGTGTCCAATAACTATCATGAGAGAATGAATGCCATACAAAATTGAGTATTAAAGAGCCTCCTTCTCGTGAATCAACCAGAAACTTCCACTAAATCTTAAGTGTCAGTTTGATCACCAACAATAAACCCGCTAAACTGCACTCTCCCCAACCTAGCTCGCACAACCTAAAGACGACTAACCTAAATAGATCAGACCCACTCTTATTCCACAACTCTTTTTGTGTTGTAGGGTGCAATGTTGAGGAATCGACTTTCACCTCAAAGTCCATGTAATCTGGGATCTACCGATGACTCCCAACCAATTAAGGCTTATGGCACCAAGTCATAAGGATCTTCGACCAATAAACTCTTCTGTGCTTCACCTCGATCAATGATTTCGAGACTCCAGCACCTACAACTTGCTAAACTCCACCCATCCGCCCATGTAATCTATCACTAAGTCTGACTCCCAACCAAGGAAGGTTTAGTGGCACCGAGTTTTAAAGGCTAGCCATATACCCCTGACCGCTCTGTTTCAAGGCAAAGCGTTGCAATTTCTCCTTCTTTTTCTTTTTCTTTCTTTTTCTTTCTCTTTCTTTATTTTTATTTTTATTTTTATTTTTTTTGGGAAGACGATCGCCTTTCTTTCCACAGGGGTCCTTAACCTACAAAGGTAGTCAACAAATATTTAGATAGGTTATCAGTAAGGCTTAGAGGTCATACTTTTCACCTCATCATTGAAACCTAATGTGCTTGTGTGTGGTTAATAAAGGTGGAAGAAAAAGGTCGAAATCGATAAGAATTCAACTAATCATTCACTAACCAAGCATGGAAACCAATCTTAACATCAATAGAATCGACAAAGTTTCACTTTCCAACTTGAAAGAAAACCACAAAAAAATTTGGTTGCAAAATGGGTCCAAATTTTGAAAAAGTAAGTTGTATAGTATAACAACTTTATAGAAAGGGAACCCAGCAAGCTACTAAACATCATAAAATATGCTTGCTCAAAATAATAACAAAACATAACATAAAGCCACTTCACACTCTCCCCCCCAACCCAAAATATCTCTGTCCGAAATGGGGCTCTGATTGGAAAATTAGAGAAGGGAAGTGTTACCTCCTTGATGATATGTGATCATTTCGATAGAGACTTCAGAAGCTTCCATCGACATCTTTATTCACTCGCTTGGTCTTCTCAAACAAACAAGTTAGGAGAAGAAAAGAGAGGAAAAGGACAGTTGGAGCAATTTTAAAATTACACTTTCATAATAATTTCAAAATGTTCTGGCCATATTTTGATTTTACACTCTAAGCTTTCCAACGGTACCAAGAACGCCTAAAACGGAGTTCTGATGAAAAAGCAGGAGCGAAACAAATCGAGGTCAAAGTACGGCCCATAGCGAAAATTTTCGCTTAATTAATAAATAAAATAATAAAAAATAAAACATTTTTTTGAGAGACAAAATTTTTTTATAGAAAATTAAATTTTAAAAAAATTTTTTTTTTTAATTTTTTTAATAAAAATAAAAATAAAATAAAAAACAAACGTTTTTTTTTCTTACATGACTGTTAGCTATTTTGTCTTTTTCTGGAGCCATCCGTATGCATTTTCACTAGCTTAGCGAAAATTCAATTTCGCTACCACTGTGAAAATTTCGCTATGGCTACGAAAATTTTGCTATCATTGCGAAAATTTCGCTATGCCATAGCGAAATTTTCCTTACTCCCCACTTTCATTCCCGCTTCTTATCTTCAATCCAGTTTCAAAATTCTTTAATAAAATCGTAAATAATTAATACCATAAAAATTAGGAAAATCATAAAAGCAAAAATTAATTTAAAACATAAATTAACTAAAATTAGAGAAAATCTAAGAAGAAAATTAATGAAATCAAAATGAAATACGATAAAATAAAACAAAGCAAAGAAAAATTAAAACAAAAGCTGGGAGACTGTGTTCCCCCAAACCACTTCCTTAGGCTCGAGGTCAGCTGAATCTGGCAAGCTCGAAATGCCGGGGTTCGGTGCTCCAACCGGACCAAAGACCCGAACCAAATCCATCGCGCCATGCGGGCGTGAGCAAACGCCATTGTTTTGATGTATGGGCAAGGTTCCTCGCATAAAAGGCCACTAATCTATCGGGGTTGCACGGCCTAAGAAGGATGGGTCGACTTCAAATTTGGGAGCAGTGTGTCGCGAGGTGTTGGGTTTGCTGTTGGCAGGGTATACACTGGGTCTAGAGATGGCAAAGGCCATTTGGTGGCTCAGGTATGGTAGTGGGGTTCACCGCGGGGAACTGTCAAGGACATTCTTTAGGCTCTTCCACGCTTTTGTTTCACCGCCTCCTCGCTTATAAAGGGAAGGATTTCTTCTTTCTTCTCCCCGAAAACAATAGCACACGATCCGAGATCCAGACAACCCTCGACATTTCACAAATCCCCATGAGCCCCGATCGTTGTCGACACCGCCCTCCACCATGGTGTCACTTTGCACCTCTCCGTGGACATTGTCGACATGAGGTTTTCAATGGAGTCTTGCAGTTGTCCCATTTATGCTCAAAGTCATTTTCAGCCCATCTATTTCTTGTTCAAATTGTCTTCCATGAAGCTGACAATCGAATGGGCATTAATACCTTATTCTTCTCGCCACAAAGTCATCCACTATTCGTAAGGTCCAAAATGGCTTTGTTCAAATGGAGGGATCGAATGCGGGTGGTTGAGGGGTGTGACTGGTGTTGAAGCATAAAATGGAGGTTCGTGGAGGAGCATATTATGGAGGTCTTGGTTCTCATGAGGAATTGGTGTGATTCCCCCAACTATGGTTGTAAGCACTACCATATGGTGAACTCATCCATTGGCTTCTATAGTCCCTCATGGACCTATATTCATTTGGGTTCCTCTCCACAGGTTGCTGACTTTGCCATGACTGGTTCCTGTAATCCCTCATAGACATGTATGCAATACAGTGAGTAGCCTGGATTTCTAATCCATTGGGAATGGATTCCTGCAACAAAAAATGTGGCAAACCTAAAACAACACAAACCATCCCCAAAGATCGATTTTTTATGAAAGTCGAAAATAAATAAAAATGACAATGAAATATAAATGAAATTCACCAAAACTTGTGATCAGGATCACAAGTGTTCCACAACTCGTCAAATGCACTTAGACACCATCCCCGGCAACGGCGCCATTTGATTCGTGCCATGTGAGGGGTGATCCTAATCAACAAAATTTATATCCTAATTTTCTACCGTCAGAATAAGCTAACGCAAAGATAGTTTGCCTAGTATTCGAACACTGGGATGGGTTTTCGTACAAAATGATTTTGGAGGAAGTCAAAATGGTGAATTCACTTGGATTTTAAGGTGGTGATAAAACAAAGGCTGGTGGTTTGCAAACCGAAAAGAAATAAAATAAAATGTAAAATATAACTTGAAGTTTCAGCCATCGGGCTAGGTTTTAAGGCAACTCATGTCCTCTCGTGTCTTTTCCTCGCATTAATGGAGTATGACATATAGTCATTTCCCTAACTGACATCTTCTCATTTAGCTTTAAAACCTAGACCTTATGATTTTCCCTTTTGAAACATAGCATTTAACCTGGCAAAATATTCATAAATAATAGATATCACATTCTCAAAACCTACCCCGTAGTAACTAATAGGAAACAACTAAACTATAACAGGGATCTAGTGATAAGCATCCACCGTAACCAAAAAAGTTTAAGCAATATATGTCGCTGAGGGTGTGCCTAGAAGATTTTAACCTAAGGTGAGAATAGAACATAAATACCCATAAATGTGCGTATGCTTAAAAACAGGACCGTGTTTTTACCTTCAAACATTCACTCCAAAGGGCCCTCCCTCTTCAAGGAGGAAGAGGTCTACCAAGCATCCTCCGAGTCAGTCATCCTCGTGAGGAGTGTTTGGTAGCCGAAAAGGAGAGAAAGAGGAGAGAGAAGAGAGAAAACTAGGAACAAAAGCGATGCGCATCGAAAGATTAAAGTTAGGTTACAAAAGCTATAAGTTAGCTTATATACCAAGGCCAAGAGGTGTGAAATACCAAAAATACCAAAAATATAAGATTACAATAGGGTCAAAATGGGAATTATACAAAACGGAGTCGTTTGGATCAAAATCAAAGGGGGGTGAATTTAGCTATGCATAGTGAATACCCTCGCTTATGATAGTGAAAATCTATCATAAAGAAAATACGAGGCCTTAGCGAAATTCAAATTTTAAGCTATGCACGATATTTCGCTATCATAAAAAAATTCGACATAAGCGATTTTGGCTTCTGTTAAATCCAACATTCCATTGGTTCATGCTTCTGCAGTGCGTGCTGCTCCTGCATCACCGCTATTTCTTCCATTTTCTGCTCTTCTTTCTTCTTAGTCTCTGATCTATGATGTTGAGTTTGACTCGAATTCTTCATGTTTGGATCGACTCAACAATGTTGGCATGAAAAGCTCACAAAAACTGCAAAATTTGCCACAAAATGCGATAAGTAGAATAGTAGGGACCTTGATGAGTAAATCGGGTTAATTAGAATGATTAGTATACAAAAAGCACTCAAAACCTATAATAAATAGGGTTCGAAATAACACTTTTTGGGCACTAATCACATATGATTAAATATTATATGCTAAAATGAGAAATTGATTGAACCCAGAAATAAACCCAAGTGTAAAAATGGCAAATTTGGAATTGGTAAAATGAGGACTGATTCGTGCCACAGTAGGGTGATCCGGAATCAACAAAATTTATATCCTAAGTTCCTCCTACTGCCGTAGCAAAGCTACTGCAGTATAGTGGTCTAGGGTCGAACACAGGGGTGAGTTTTCTTTGTACAAATGAATTAAGTGAAGTCAAAAATGGTTAATTTGGTTTGGATTTTAAGGCTTGGTAAAAACGGGGGAGTTGATGGTTTGCAATCTGAAAATAAAATGAAGAAAAATAAGAAAAAGAACTCCTTTAAGCATTGGAGCTCTTGGTTTTTTTTTTAGGTCCTAAGGCAGCGAGAGGTCCCAGGGTTCATTTCCTCACGTTGGGGAGGAGATGACATATAGTCATCTCGGCCGGATCTTCATTCTTTAAAAACTAAACCCTAATAATTTTCCTTTTTAATAGATTGCATTTATTTGCAGCATTTATGGTTCTACGATGAAAATCTATCACCTTGACCCATCCTACAATGACTCGTAAAGAGCTGACTAATGAATCTCAGTGGATCTAATAATGAAATCACTTGAAAACCACAAGATTACCAGAAGTGATCAAAGAGGATGCATCAAAAGTGAAAAATATAACCCCTTAACCTACCTCGTGAAACAAGTAAATGGCAACTAATGGATATCGATTAATAATCTAAAAACATGAAGTATTGGCCAAAGAAAGTATCAGCTTTAAACACAGAGTTGAAATTTGGGAACGAAATGTCGAACCTGCAGTGAAAAACGGGGGAACCACCGACCTTCGAGATCTTATGGCTTGACAACCTTCCCCTTCAAGGAGGAAGGGTTTTAGCCGCTCATCCTCCAAGTTGTCATCCTTGGAAGTGTTTGGCAACAAGAAAATAGAAAAGAAAGGAAAGAAAATGAAGCGAGAGAAAGCGGGAAATTTGCTTCTCAAAAAATTTATTATGAAGTGATTGATTATTACAAACCTTGACTCTAAGCTTATATATGAAACAAAGCAAAGGAAATTACAAAAAACAAACCAAAACAAAAAGCTATTACAAGGGTAGAAAGGAGAAAAACAAAACGGTCGTTTGGATCAAAAGCGAGGAATGAGACGATTTTATTTATGCCTGATTGTTGATTTTCGCTATCATGGCGAAAATTTGCCTCTGACTCATGGCCCGCTATCATGGCAGCAATTCAGTCATAGTGAAAGTGAAACTTTTGCTATGCACGATGTTTTAAGCTATGATGGCGAAATATCGAGGCGTAGTGAGAAATTTTGGCCTTTGTTCATCCTTGTTCCATTGCTTCCTGTGACTCTTATTCCCATTACTCTATTCCATTTCTTACAGCTTTGATATTCTTCATTCATTCTTGAAAATTGATAAGCATATGAGAATTGATGGAAATCAGCTTGGGCTTTGTTATGATTGGATTGACACGACAGATTTGGCTTCAATTCACTGCAAAACTTCTGGCTTGATACTGGAATGCGATCGAGGAAGAATAGTAGGGACCCGAACATGTCAATTGGGTTAATTATAACAATTAGTACACAAAAAGCGCTCAAAACCTTTTAAAAATAGGGTTCAAAATAGCACTTTTTGGGCACTAATGAAGGACCTAATGATCAAAAATAGAATAAGCTTAAATGCTAAGGTAATGTAAATGTCTAAGTGAAATTATGAGAAATGAATGAGCAAAGTGGAATAATAGGAGACTTAAATGAAAAATGGATTAAGAGACAAAAGAGGAAAAGAAGAGCCAAAAACATAGCCTTGGGAAAATGAACTTAAAGACCAAAAAGTGGTCTAAGGGCTCATTTTGAGCAAAAACGTTTTGAGGAAGAGTAGGAAGGAGAAAAAGCTAGGGTGTTGGAGGAGAAGAGGGATTGTTATGTAAATCCTTCCATTTGTTCAAAATCTTGCAAGAAGGAAGAAGGAAAAAGGCTAGGGCTTCAGGCAAAGGGATTTAAGGTAGGAACCAAACCACACAGAATTTCTTTACATTGATATTTGGGTTAGCCTAAACCATCCATGGGTTCTTCTTGTGGTTGGTTTAGGATGTTATTGAGAGTGATTCCCATGTTTTGATTTGGGATTTTGAGGATTTTTGGAGGAAATCGCAAAAAGGAGGAAAACTGGAAACTCTGGGCAAAATCGGGCTCCTACGCCACAGCGTAGACTTACGCCAAGGCGTGGGATACCCTCGCAACGGCGAGATTGAGGTGCCAAAATGGTAGCCCTTGGGTACGTCGTGGCGTAGCTACTATTCATAGCGAGAAATTTTTGGATTTTTGTTTCAGAACACCTCGTATTCGTACATCGATAGTTTAAGGACCCTAATAAATTATTAATGGGGGTTCATATAAGGATATAAATGAGTGAAAAACTTATACCTCACAACCTCTTCAACGAGATTTGTAAAGTGTGATAATTGTTTACTCACTAAATGTGATAATTATGATTGACTAGGGGTTGGTGAGGATCACCTAACCTAAGCGATATTTTGGTTTGTTCACTAAACCTCTATCCTTACCTCAAGTGTTTTGGTAGTATACCAAATAAATCTGAAATGATTGTATGGAATATGCATATCTCTGAAAAGTTATTACAAAAGTGCATAAGGATTTGAAAATGTGATATTTGAAATGTTGACAATTAATTACATGTGAGTGATTAATTGAATTATAAACGAATTGGCCAATTCTTGAGATCTTGAATTGAATCGATATACCGAATGACCAACATGGCGGGATGCACCAAGCGGCATCCGTCATGAGTAACCGAAATTGTTGATATCGCATGGCAGGATGCACCAATCGGCATCTATCATGATGGTGTATGACATTGTTAAATGTCTCACATGGCGGGATGCACAAATCGGCATCCGTCATGATGGTATATGGCATTTTTAAATGAGCACTTGGCGGGATGCACCAATCGACATCTGTCATGATGGTGAACCAAAATTGTTAAGTGTGTAATCACATCACCGAGATAATGACAAGGGCGAGTTCGCAAGAATTTGAATTCGTCGTGAATGTAAATGGTCTAGTTAAAGTGATATAGAAAACAGTGATGAGTGAAACAAAAATGGGATTTGTAAACTAAACACATCTTTAAGAATGTATGTTTGAATCTCATGAATTGAATTGTTGTGATTTGTTGCATATGAAAAGGCATATTTACAAGTAATCAATGAATAGTAAATTGATAGTATGTGAAAATGAATAAGCATGAATATTGTTTTACATTGATCATGAATGAAGTAAAAAGTATGGGTTAGTATAAAAGCATGTCTTATATTAAATTGAATTTGAGAATAGAGAACAGTATAGAACCCTTGGCATGAAAATGCTTAGCATGTAGTTACAACATGCCTGAAGTATCGGAGTGAGCGAGAAATAAGGCTAAGAACAAGAAGCGCAGAGTCATAGAGAAAGTTGCGGCATATAAGTATATACTCCGTCATATGCATACCATTCTTTTGAACGTGTGACATGTTGTGAACAAACGAGTTAAACTCATAAACATTGTTTTGTACTCCTTTTTGAAGGGGCATAAAATGCCTTTAATGTAAATGTGTTTGTATAATGTAAATGTTTATGGGCCTATCATTTGCAACCGTTTCCGTAATATTTAAAAAGGCCTTGTGCCTATTGTAAATGAAATGTGGCGTAGTGAAACCTACAAATGAAATGACATAAATAAAATGTTTTGATAAGATAAATGAAACGGTCGGAGTAAGCGGGATCAGGTCGAATCGCCCAGTTCGGGTCGAGCGGGATTTAGTCGCAACACTTTTTTTTTTAATTTTAAAATGGGTGTTACATTTTTAGTATCAGAGCACTCGGAGTCAGTTTAGATTACAATTAGTCGGACTAAAAAAGTGCTACATAAATCATTAAAATAAAATAAGATAGTGATAATCATTTAATAATAATTTGCATTTCATGGCTTACAACATTATGAGGATTGAATGTTGGATTGTCAGAAGCAATCTAGTATAGCTTGTATTTCTCCATACACCATTCATTTCACTTATTAGATAATCACGTTCCTTCCAGATACATGAGTCTAATCAGTTACTTGTAGAATATAATCCTCTTTCTAAGATCTGGGTATTTTTTCCTTTTAATTACTTCTTTTAAATCTTAGGAGCGAAAATTCTTGCCCCTATAAGCAAGTTATACAAGCCTTCTCAATCTAATTGGTATCGTCCTTCAAATCTAATAAAATTTTCTATCTCCATAATTAGATCTTTGCTAACGGGATCAAGATCATGGCATCAGACTAAGGAGAAACCTCTAATCATAGAATTGATACATCATCCGATTAATCTACTCACACCATGAGTAAATTAGTGATCTATCAAAGTAATTTTTTAGAGTTCATTAGTTCCAAAATATTAATCTAACATACCTCCAAGTAACTGCTCCATATTCTCAGGAATCTCCATCTCTGTGTCACTCAGAGGACCTCTTGGAAGTCAAAGCAAGATACAACCCTTTTTGTGGCTATAAGCTTCTAATATTAAGAATAGTTCATTATATGAATATTACTTAATTATATGAAAACAGGTCTTAAACTACCATGTGAAGAATCTTGCAAATCTGAATGTTCAACAATTAATCCCCACCCCTAGAGAGGGTTTAATGTTCCATTACTAGATTCCAATCATAAAAAATCAAACAACAAATAAATCAAGAGACAAGGAGTGAGAGAAAAATCCAGATTTGAGCTTCAATCTTCATCTCAATAGTAAATAATTTGAATCTCTAAGTACAACACCAAAATCTCTTCAATCTGAATAAAATGCGCTCGGAAATTACTCTAAGATCTACTAAAAATCAAAGCCCTAAGCTAAACTAAAAAAATAGGTAGGTTTTTAGATAGAGAAACCCTCATGAGAGTTTTTTTCTCTCCTCCTCATTTTTCGTTCCCTTAAAAATCTAAAAAATTAGTATTTATAGTCTTCCGGTGAAAATGGGCTTAAAAACAGGCCACAATATCAATTTTCGAGCTTTTTTTTTTTGTTTTTTCCAGCATTTGAGTAGTGACATCAGCATTTTGGAGTCGCGACATCAACATTTTGGAGTCATGACATAAGAATTTGTGAGTCATGACATCAGCACTCTGGCCTTGTTGTTGGCTCTGTTGCTACAGTTTTTTTGCTTTGTCACGACATTTTTTTTGCTATGTCGCGTCAGCAATTTTGAGTTGCGACATCAGCATTTTGGCAAAATTTTTGGCTAAATTTTTGGCTTTGTTGCGACATTTTTTTTGCTATGTCACGACATTAGCAATTTTAAGTCACAACATTAGCATTATGGCACAATTTTTGGCTTTGTTGCGACATTTTTTTTTGCTTTGTCGCAACATTGTTTTGCTTTGTCGCGACATTTTTTCTGCTTAGCAGCTAGTTTTTCTTCTCCAACTTGTCAGGGCCATAACTTCTTCGTTTTAACTTGAATTTGGGTGTGTAAGGACTCGTTGGAAATCACTTTGAATGTAGAATGCAACCAATGGAGAATTGGAACCATTTGATGTTCCAGATGGTACATAAAAATTCATCTTCCCAGTGGTGTGCTGTGAGATACCCGGTTGACTCTTCTTTTGGAAATATATTGTTCATTTCTTGCCAAATCACTTGCTTTTAATCAAGAATCCTACAAAATCAAGTTTAGAGGAAATTTTATGAGTTTTACATGAATATGAATATAAAATGCTCAAAATAGCATGTGAAATGAACTCAAAACATAGATGAGTTTTACACTCATCAAGCACTAAACTTAAAGTTTTGCTTGTCCTCAAGCAAAGAAAGAAAGAAATTGCTTGTCCCGAGAAATGGAAGAGAAAAGTTCATTTCACCCTTTTATTTAACCAAAACTCCGTGATAAAGCTTTGCGAGGGCTATGTGATATGTGCCTTAAGATTACCCTTACCGAGAATATAGAATACGATCTAGATGATTTATTTATTTAAATAATGAATTAATCTCATAATAGACAAATTTAGATCATGGTTCTCACTAGTGTGTGTGTGTGGTCTTCCCCTATCCAAACAATTGCAAGCTAGATGAGTTTGTGAGAATTGAGATAAGTTCGAGGATCTCCTAAGATAGTATAGTTAGGTTCCATAAGCTTGTTGCTATTATCACTCTCCACTAATGTAGGCACACACAACTCTCAAGATCAAGTAGGTCTTTATAGGTTTGTAAGAGTAAGGCAGTAGGGGTAGTTGAGTAGTCATTTTGAATTTAAAAAAACTTACCCAAACATACATATTTTTCATGTTTCTTTGCTCATACTCCGTCTTATTCTCTAATTAGCACAATGGCTGCTCTACGATCACCCCAGCTGGTTTAGGTGCATCTCATTCCATACTCCTCATATCACCGTTCAACTATACACAAATTCTGCATTCTTTCAACAAACACCAAGAAGCCTTTTTCTTTAAGACAAGGTTATTAGCGTGAATTTGTGTCTAAACCCTTAAGCTTTCTACCAACCCTTCTGAGATTTAAATCAATGGCTCCCAAACCGGTTGGTCTTGGGTGCTAGGTGTTAGCACCCCTTAGTTACTACAGGGAAGAGAGAGCTCACTATTAGACTCACTTCTCCTTGACTTTTTATTATTTTTTTCTTTTTTACACTTGATATTTTTTTGTTTTTGTTTTTGTTTTTCTCCTTCCTTTTTACCCACCTCTTTTGATTTTCAACTTAACTCATTTCAACCAATTTGAAAAATAACTCCCCCGAACTTGCTCCTCACCACATTTCTCATTTATGTTCAAATCCTCATGTTATGAGTGAGTTAGGTAACGACCTGAAAATACCCTAACAGTTTATAACATGTTCAGGGTGTAAAATAAATTAAATTATGTTTTTCTGACTTTTAAATAACTAAAAAGGAAAAATGATAAAAAACCCTAAAAATTTTACAAGAGCTAAATAAATTTGGTAAAAATGTCAAATGAGGACCTAAGGGTCATAAATGAAGAGTGTAAATGTTAAAATGAAAATGAAATGAAATGAAAGTGAAATGAAGAGTTAAAATGAGAAAAATGAGAAAAGAGGAATTAGTGGGCTCGCCAAACAAGACCTTACGAAAGCATAGGGTATTAAGACCAAAATGTGGTCTTCGAGAGACATAACTCTCATACGTCAAAAAGGGAGAGAAAAAGAGAAAGGCTGGACGTCCGGTTGAGTGAGGGAGGGATTTGATGGGCGATTTTTGCTCCAAGCGAGTCAAGGAAAAAGTGATCAAGAAGAAGGAGGAAGCTATAATGCTTAAGAATCAAAGGTTTTGAGGTAAGAAAACTAAACCCTAACCCCCTTTTTGTTGTGTTCGGGTTGGTAAAAAAAAAAAACCCACATTTGGATAAAGTGTTTTTATTGGTTATAAGCCGAGTTTTGGGGTTGTATTGAGTTAGATTTCGAAGTGTTTTGTTGGTTGGTATTGATTTGTTTTTGCATTGGGAGATAAGTTTAAATTTTAGGTCAAGCAAAAACTAGGGTTTTTCGTTTCTTCTTGCAACGTAAGAGTAGATTTAGTCTAAACCCTTGAAAATCTAGTTGTATTTTGGAAGAAATGAACCCTAAACCGAAATCCTAGAATGGTCGACTGATTTTCTTCTGCTTGTGCTTTGTTTTGAGCTAAAAATGGATTAGTATAAATGATCGGAAACTGATTGTAAATGGACTACTGCATGTGTGTTCTATTATGAACCACAAATGGATTGATTTAGTTTTGGCTAACTGTTTTCAAGTGGATTAAACATGAAAAAACGGAAAAGAAAACGAAAATAGAGAATGCAGGAAAGTTTCACAAACTAGTGAAAATATTCGCAGGAGTTGCAAAATTTCGCAACCCTTGTAAAAAAATTTCGCAGAGCCTGCTCTTGAATTTTATGCCAAACTTCAATCGACCATAACTTTTTCAACCAAACTCCGATTCGCGCATTCTTGGACTCTACGGAAATCTATTTGAGTCTAGAATATAACCATATGCCATTTAATGGCAATTGGTTCTCACATATTTGCTAAAAATTTTATTGTAGCACCAAGTGTACTAATTACTTGGTTGTGTTGGTGTTTAAGTTGAGTTTTTCTTTCCCGAATCCCCCTAAGTATAAGTAAACTGTGTGGGCGTTCCATAACCCAAAACTAGGATTAAAAATGAGGCATAAAAATGTCTAAAACAAATGTTAAGGATTTTCTAAAGAAATGAAGAATGTATGGAAAAGGGAGTCGGGTAGAAAGTAAACCTGAATAGAACTCCTAGAATACTCGACTAATAATATGATTCTTAATTGTATTGGAATAGGGGTTGACGAGGAGGAAAGCTCGAGTTGATTGAGAATCCGAGGATTGGAATCAAAGTACAACAAGCTTTTTGGTTTGTTCTTCAACTCTCTCTTTTATTTCCATTTTGGAGTTTGTTCTCCATCCAATCTATTCTTATTTCAAGTCTAACGATCATTATTCTATATTTGAAATGATTTTCAATAAACTGCATATTGAAGTGTTTTAATTTATTTGAGACAATTAATTGTGAAATGATTTGCATATGAAAAATTGCATGAGTATTGAAAAATGAATTATTTGTATATAGGTGTATATACTATATTGTATTTTGCTATGAATGATTTGAACACCCTTAAAAGAATGTTAATCACTAAATTCGAGTTATGGATAGATTGGTATACCAATAAGGGTCAAATTAGCAGTACTGAGTCGAAAGTAATGATGTGTCACTCCGATCCATACCCTAGCGGGACGTGCTCCCGGTGATGTTCACGAAATGATTTTTAATAACCGGTCGGCCAGCGGGGGCAGATCTTGTGTTATAAAACAAATGTTTTTATGCGGCACGCGACCCGATGGGGCCCAGGTGTTGGTGATTCGGTTATCACATTGCACAGCGTATGTAAAAAATTCATAAGGGCAAAATGAAAAAGAAAATTGTGAAATGCATGATTTGTGTTTTGAATGATTTATTGCATATGAAAGTGGATATTTGGATGATCAATAAACTGTAAATGAATGTATATGAAATGAATATATGTATTGTATTGCATTGATCATTCAAAAAGCTTAAAAGGGCATTGTTTTAGAAAAATGCATGACTTTATTTAAATTGAAATGGAAAAGAATATTATATAAAACCACTAAGCATGAAAATACTTAACACGTTGTTTTTATTATCGCGCAGTGTCAGTAGAAAGCGTGAATCTCGAGAAGATCGTCGGGATGATCCTGGAGATCAAATAGGCGAAGTGAAGTAAAATGCTCCGTCTCATGCATATCATTTCATTCATGATATTTTGTAATTATTTTTGCAATGAATTCAAAGTTTTAAAAGTCTTCATAGGAAGATCACATTTTATTTTATATCTTTTTAAAAGTATGAAAATGTATTTTACTTATGGTGAACAACCAGGGTGAACTCCATAAATGTTTTGTAATTGTATTTGTGTAACGCCCTAAAAATACCCTAACATTTTCAAAACATGTTTAGGGTATAAAATAAAGTAAATGAAATTTTTCCGGAATTTAAATCCTAAGAACGAAAAAAATATACAACCCGGAAAAATTTATAGGAAACGAATAAATTTAGTAAAAATATCAGGGGACCAAGGTCCTAAATGAGGAGTGTAGTGTTAAAAATATGAATGAAATGAAATGAAATGAAAATGAATGTGAAATGAAGCTTTAAAATGAAATAATGAAAGTAAGTGCGTGTAGGCGAACAAGGCCTTATGAAGGATTTTGACTTAAGACCAAATTTGGTCTTGTAAAAGGGTATAACTCTCATTTGTGCATTTTGGGTTTGAAGAGAAAGAGAGACACGGATTGAGAGAAAAGAATGAGAAGCCATTGTTGGTGATTTCTTCTCCATGTAAACAAGAGATGAAGTGATCAAGGAGGAAGAAGAAAGAAAAGAGAAGAAGAGCTTAAAAGTGAAAAAATTAAACCACCCAACTCTTTTCTTGTGTTTGATTTAGGAAAAAGATCTAACCTTGTATGAGTGATTTTGATTGGTTGTAGATCAGTTTTGGGGTTGTGTTGGGTTGAGTTTTGAAGTGTATTGTTGATTGGTATTGGTTTGGATTGGTTTTGAGGAGATGTTTGCAAAGGAAGTAATTACGGTTTTCAAAGGAAATACTGTCAAAAATTTGTCAAAACCCCTGTTCTTGTTTTGGTGATAGATTAAGTTATAATCATCCAAATGAAGAGATTCCAATTAGTAAAGAACCATAAGAGATAGCGTTACAAATGTATAGAAGGGACCAGGAGAAAATAGTACCACTATGGCTTCTGAATATGGGCATAAAGGTGAGTTCAGGTAGCTCATACGTATGCTCTATTTTGGGAGTAGTTGTGGTGTTTTGGCCATAAAATGAGTTTCACTCATCCAAATTCAGTGATTCAAAATTTTGGGTAAACTAAACTTATAGAGGAATAATTTACTTAAAGGAAGTGTAATTAAATTGTAACCTAAAAGTGCCCAGAAATCAGTCAAAGTGGAGCTATGTGCAGATTCTGTTTTGCAAATTAGAATAGTCTAGATATAAAATGCAATAACTTGAGTTTTGGTGATCCAAATTGGATGATTCCAATTGGAGAAGAAACCTTAGAACCATAGCTTAAAATGAGTGAAGGAACCATTATTAATTTATGGAGTTAAGACACCAGAAATCGAAAAAACAGTGGGTGATCCAGTGAGCTGGGCATATCGAATAGTTTGGCATAAAATACCGTAACTTGAGTTTGGGTTATCCAAATGAGATGATTCCAATTCCTACTGAAAATAGAACTCCTAGAATAACCAACTAATATTTGATTTTCGTTGTATTTGAATAGGGGCTGACGAGGAGGAAATCCCGCATTGAAGTCAAGATTTCGAATATTGGAATCAAAGCGACGATTTTTGGTTTGTTCTCATACTCTCTCTCTATTTCTAAAATATTTGAATAATTACGAAATGATTTTAATTTTGGAAAGGATTAAAAAGAAAGTGCATATTGATTTGTGTTTGAAATGATTTATTTTAAGTTATTTGAGACAATTGCTTGTGAAACGAATTTGCATAAGAAAATTGCATGAATGTGAAAATGTTCTATTTGCATACAAATGTATATATATACTATTGTAAATTATATTGAATGATTTTAATGCCCTTAAAGAATGTTGCAGATAGGAATTGGAGTTAAGGATAAATTGGTACCAATAGAAATTAGAACAAACATACTATTGCAGCATCTTAGATTCGTAACTTGATGGGACGATATCGGTAGACAATAAATATATATATATATATATATATATATATATATATATATATATATATATATATATATATATATATATATAAATACGAAACTTTGCGGCCAATGAGGACGTGCAGTGATTAATGTATATATATATATATATATATATATATATATATATAAATAAACCTATATTATTGGTAGTGGGTGATTGTCATTTGTCTGCATGGCATTAGTTAAAAGTCGATAAGAGCAAAATTATAATGGATTGAAAAAATTACACAATTTGTGCTTTGAATGATTTTTTCTTTTACTATGAAAATGCATAGCTTAGAGATGATAATGAATTTTAGTGATTTATTGAATAAATATATAGATACGTCATTATCTTTTATTGGTCATTGAAAATTGTCTGAAAGCATTATTTATAAATATTATGTTAATTTAAATGAAATGAAGAGAATAGAGCGTATAAAACCACTAAGCATGAAAATTCTTGAAAATGTTTGTTTCATCCATGTGATCATAAGTGAGGTGATCACAGTGAAGGCAAATACGACCATGAAACGACTAAATCCATTAGGAGGAAGTAAAAACTCCTTTGCGCATGCGAAGTGAATTAACTCTTTTTGTATAAAGTATCTTGTGAAAGTTAAGCTGATTCTATTTTGTAAATGTTTTTGTGTTGGCTTTGATAATTTTTAGTAAATGTTGACCTGAATGTGGGGAATTTATCCCACGAATGATGAATATACTTGCAAAATTTATAGTTTTATAAAAAATATTTAATGTATATTTTACGTATACCCAATGAGTATTTGAAACTCATGTTTGGTAGTGAAAATGTGTATTTGTATTGAATTTTTTTTTTTGGTATTTGGATTGGAAATGATGAGGAATTGCTTTATCAGTCACGGTTTGGATCCATGATTGGGTTAGATTAGAATGCCCGAGCGTGATTAAGAGCTTACAATTAAGTGGTATCGAGCCATGGTTTAGTGGTTGAAATGATTTTAAATGGTTTCTAAAAAAATGATTTTGAAATTGTTTCTAAATCATTTGAAATTGTTTATGTTATTCACATTTATATAAAGAAGGATGGCCATTAAGCTCGATGAAATCTTGTGGTCTTAATAGGTAGCGATGGATAGTTCAAAGACCCATAGGGTCGTGGTGACTCGGAAGTCGCCCGAATAAGTCCTGCTAGTGTGGATGGTGAAGCGAGCATCCCATTGCTCCACGATGGCTGACCCAGTCGATGACGGAGGAGTCTTATGGATATCCTGGTGCTGAGACGCAAAAGCGTACCATCGGTTGTGGATTCTTCTCGTGATCGACCATGAGCGAATGGCAAATATTGACCCATGGATTTCCTTAGATAGAAAGATGATGAGCCTTCCATGGTGGAAAATTGGCTTGAAAGAACTGAAAGAATGTTGCGGAAAATGCATTGCACACCAGAGGAGAACTTAGAGTGTGCGACTTCTTTGTCCCTGAGGATGAGTATTATCGGTGATGACTGTGATGGGACATTTTGGAGACATTGAGGTTTAACTCTTTGACAGAGTGAGAATGATATGTGGGTAAGATTTTTGGACATGTGAGTCAAAGGTTCATAATTTGAAGCAAAGACGGATGAGTGTGTGAGGAATATCGGGAGGTAATGGGTTGAGCAAGTATGCTCTAGTATAATTCTTGAAGAAAGAGTGTAGTAAAGGTTTGAAGATGGCCTCAATGATTATGTTGAGCCCATGTGATGGGGTTATGCCATGATGACTTACAGGGTGTGAGATGTTCATGAATGTAGAAAGAGTGAAGAAGGAAAGTATGGAAAGAAAGAAAGAAGACATGGTAAGAAAAAACCGACCAATCAGAAGTTCTTATCAGCACTACGAGTAAGAAGAAATTCGGAGGGACAGGGTTCCTATGTCAAACACGGCTGGATCGACTCAGGGTTACATGTGGCTAAGACTATTCTCTTAGGCATGGTGATTGCTAGTGCGAGAGGTTCGCCAGGACCAGTTTCTCCTTTCCACATTATGGGAGGGGCACAAGAGAGTGTTGGAGACTTCACGGTGCTTGTTTGGCTTGTGGATCAATGACCTAAAATCAAAGATTAAATCTGAAACATTTCTTCCACATCACCGGATGCAGAGTATAGTTCAATGATACAAAACAACAAGGGCCCAGCAAGAGTGTTGCATCAACGGTGCGCGAGACAAAGTGACACAGACTATAGGCAAATAGGATGCTCGTGCTCCGACTAGGGCATATGCAATGAAAGCAGTGGAAGACAAAGATGCACCAGATGTAATAGTTGGTAAATTTTATATCTTTGAGACTACTATATATGCATTGATTGATCCAAGTTCAACCCATTCTTATGCACTTCCATTCCGAGTTTGGGTAGTCTACCGAAGAGTGAAACCAAGTATGACATTTTGGTGAAAAACTACTGGGTATAGTGTCACTGCGGAATGAGTTTACAGAGATTGCCCATCGTAATACGAAAGTATGAATTTCCTAGGATTTGATCGGAAGCCATTTGTGAGAGTTTGACGGATATTATGGATTGGTTGGCTCGAAGACCAAGTGGTAGCTGACTGTAGAAATGGAAGAGAGTGACCAAGGACACTGAAAAGTAGGAAGTGACTTTATCACGAGATATCAAACCCCCTCTCTAATGTGATATCCGCCACTACTGCTAGAGCAATGTTTTGAAAGGGGTGTGAAGCCTACTTGGCTTATGTGATAGATACAAAAAGGGCAGAGTCTAGCCTATTAGACATCCCTATAGTTTGTGATTATCTGGACGTATTTTCAGAGGAGTTACCAGGATTGCCTCCATAAAAAGAGATTAAGTTCGCAATCGATGTTGTTTAGGGTGCCATTATGGCATCCATTACACCGAATAGAATGGCTCCACTGGAGTTAAAAGAATTGAAGCTTCAGTTGCAATAATTGTTAGAGAAAGGATTTATTCGTCCGAGTGTATCGCCATAGGGAGAGCCAGTGCTCTTTGTTAAGAAGAAAGATGGTACACTTCGGTTGTGTGTTGATTATAGGCAACATAATAAGATGATAGTGAAGAACAAATATCTGTTACCCAGGATTGTTGACTTATTCGACCAATTGAAAGGTGCAAGTGTCTTTTCGAAGATTGACTTGCGATCTGGGTATCATCAATTGAGGATTAAGGATGCAGATGTGCATAAGATCGGGTGGGCGGACATTACGAATTCAGAATGCCGCTTGGGTTGAAAAAATGCTCCAACGGCTTTCATGGACTTAATGAACCGCGGTTTTCCGAATCGTATGTAGACATTTGTCATGGTGTTTATAGACACATCCTGAGTGTATTCAAAGGATCGAAAATCATGATATGCACTCGTAGCAAACCTTGAGAAAGGAAAGGTTATATGCAAAATTGAGCAAATGTGAATTTTAGTTGAGAGAAGTGTTTTTATTTGGACACATTGTATCATAATAAGGAATTCAAGTGGATCCAAAGAAGGTAGAGGTGATTATTGAATGGAAACCACCGAGAAATGTCATAGAGGTGTGTAGTTTCTTGGGATTGGCAGGTTACTACAGAAGGTTCGTTAAGGGGTTTTCGATGATTGCGGCCCCTATGACGAGATTGCTCCAAAAGAATGTGAAATTTGAATGAAGTGAAAAGTGTCAAGCTATTTTTGAAAAGTTGAAAGCATTCTTAACCGAGGCATCGGTTCTTACTCAGTCGACCTACGGTAAGGAATATGTGATTTTTAGCGATGCGTCATTAAATAGACTTGGAAGCATCCTTGTGAAAGAGGGTAAAGTGTTAGCTTATGCTTCAAGGCAGTTGAAGCTGCATGAAAAGAATTACCCTACACATGATATGGAATTAGCCGCTATTGTATTTTCATTGAAAATATGGAGACATTATCAGTACGGGGAAAAATGTTTCATCTACACCGATCACAAGAGTCTTAAGTATTTGTCCTCACAACGAGAGCTTAACCTGAGACAACGTATATGGATGGAATTGATTAAGGATTATTATTGCATGATTGATTATCACCCCGAAATGCTGAATGTAGTGGCGTATGCTGAGAAAGTCACAGAAACGCTTACGAGCATTGAATGCTCACTTGTCATTGATAGACGATGGTGAAATAGTGGCAGAGTTAATAGCTAGACTGAATTTGTTGAATCGAGTGCTCGAGGCACAAAAGAATGATGAGAAAATTTTTGCCATAGTGAGTTAGATTGGAGAGGGAAAAGGAACCAATTTTTCCGTGAAGGAAGATGGATCCTTGTATTATAAAGATCGGGTTTGTGTAACTAATGATAGTGAATTGAAGAAAGCCATTCTAGAAGAGGTATTACGGTGGGATCTTGCTACATCTAGGTAGCACAAAGATGTATCAAGATTTAAAGCTTTCGTATTGGTGGTCCGGAATGAAAAGAGATGTATCAGAATTTGTGACCAAGTGTATGGTGTGTCAAAAAGTGAAGGCAGAGCACCAAGTTCCTTTGGGATTATTGCAGCCTATTAGACTACCTAAGTGGAAATGGGACCAAATCACCATAGATTTTGTGGTTGGGTTACCATTAATAGGAAGAAAGCATGACTCAGCCAGGGTCGTGGCACTTAATTGACTAAGTCACCATTTCCTACCGTTGAGAACCGATTATTCACTGGACAAGCCGGGCAGAAATGCACATAAGTGAAATAGTTCGTTTACATGGATTCCAATATCCATCATTTTAGATAGAGACTGAGGTTCAATTTCTCGAGATTCGAGGGAAAAATCAGAAGATTTCTGGGCACCTGAACTCGAATTTCAAGACAACATTCCAAATCTACGTACTCCGATGGACAAATCGGAAAGAGTGATCTAAGTGTTGGAAGATATGCTGAGAAGTTGTGTGATCGACTATGAGGGTAGTTGGGATAGACACATTCCTCTAGTTGAATTTATGTATAACAATAACTTCCAATTGAGTATTGGAATGGCGCCTTACGAGGCTCTCTACGGAAGGAAATGCCAAACAACATTGTGTTGGACCAAGTTAAGCGAGAAGAAGATAATTGGCCTCGATTTGATTTAAGAAACCGAGGAAAAAGTGAAAATGATTAGAGAAAGATTGAAAGTGGCCACATATAGAAAAAAGTCTTATGCCGACATGAAAAGAAAGGATGTTCATTATGATATCATAGAAGGTTTTTGGCTGTACGCCTTGGAAGAAGATTTTTACCGAGATTTGGGAGAAAGGGCAAGTTAAGCCCTAGGTTCATTAGGCCATATGAAGTGATTGACAAATTGGGTCCAGTGGCATACAGATTGGCCTTACCTCTAGAGTTGGAAAAGATCCATAATGTTTTTCATGTATCAATGTTGAGGAGGTATAGGTTAAACCCATCGCATGTAGTCTCTTCAGAGACAATTGAGCTTAGACCAGATTTGACGTATGAAGAGGAGCCAGTAGAGATCTTGGCTCGAGAAGTGAAAGAATTATGGAACACGCGAATCCCACTAGTCAAAGTGCTGTGGAGAAACAACAAGACCGAGGAAGCCACGTGGGAAAACGAAGAAGTTATGCGGCATCAATATCCCCAACTGTTCAATGAAGGTAATTTCGAGGACATAATTTTTTTAAGGAGGGAAGAGTTGTAACGCCCTAAAAATACCTTAAAATCTTCAAAACATGTTTAGGGTATAAAATAAAGTAAATGAAATTTTTCCGAAATTTAAATCCTAAGAAGGAAAAAAATATTCAACTCGAAAAATTTACAGGAAGCCAAATAAATTTAGTAAAAATGTCAAATGGGGACCCAAGGGTCCTAAATGAGGAGTGTAGTATTAAAAATATGAATGAAATGAAATGAAGTGAAAATGAATGTGAAATGAAGCTTTAAAATGAGAATGATGAGAAATGGGAATTAGTGTGTAGGCCAAACAAGGCCTTTTGAAGGATTTTTTGACTTAAGACCACCTGTCTTCAGAAAAGGGCATAACTCTCATTTATGCATTTTAGGTTTGGAGAGAAAGAGAGACACAGATTGAGAGAGAAGAAGGAGAAGCCATTGTTGGTGATTTATTTTCCATGTAAACAAGATATGAAGTGATCAAGAAGGAGGAAGAAGAAAGAAAAGAGAAGAAGAGCTTAAAGGTAAGAAAAATTAAACCCTAACCTCTTTTTTCTTGTGTTTGGATTTGGGAAAAAACTCTAACCTTATGTAAAGGTGATTTTGATTGGTTGTAGATCAGTTTTGGGGTTGTGTTGGGTTGAGTTTTGAAGTGTATTGTTGATTGGTATTGGTTTGGATTGGTTTTGAGGAATGTTTGTAAAAGGGAAATGTTCGGTTTTCAAAGAAAATACTGTAAAAAATTTGTTAAAACCCCTGTTCTTGTTTTGGTGATAGATTAAGTTATAATCATCCAAATTAAGTGATTCCAATTCGTAAAGAACCATAATATAAAGGGCTACAAATGTATAGAAGGTACCAGGAGAAAATTGTAGCACTAAGGCTCTAAAATATGGGCTTAAAGGTGAGTTTGGGTAGCTCACGGGTATGCTCTATTTTGGGAGTAGTTGTGGTGTTTTGGCCACACTCATCCAAATTCAGTGATTCAAAATTATGGGTAAACTATAATTCTAGAGGAATAATTTACTTGACGGAAGTGTAATTAAATTGTAACCCCAAAGTGCCTTAAATCGTTAAAGTGGAGCTACAAAGTAGACTCGCTTTTGCAAATTAGAGTACTAAATGTAAAATCCAATAACTTGAGTTTTGGTGATCCAAATTGGATGATTCCAATTGGAGAAGAAACCTTAGAACCATAGCTTCAAATGAGTGAAGGAAACATTACCAATTTATGGAGTTAAGACACCATAAATTGAAAAAAATTGTGGGTGATCCAATGAGCTGGGCATATCGAATTAGTTTCGATATTACAAACAAGTTGAATTTAAGTTTGATATATCCAAATGATTATTCCAATTCCTACTGAAATAGAACTCCTAGAATAACCTACTAATATGTGATTATCATTGATCGGAATAGGGCTGACAAGGAGAAAGCCCGCATTGAAGCTCTAGATTCAAGATTGGAATCAAAGCAACGATTTTTGGTTTGTTCTCAAACTCTCTCTCTATTTCTAAAATATTTGAATAATTACGAAATGATTTGAATTTTAGAAATGATTGAAAAGAAAGTGCAAATTGATTTGTGTTTGAAATTATTTGTTTTAAGTTATTTGAGACAATTGCTTGTGAAACGAATTTGCATGAGAAAATTGCATGAATGTGAAAATGTTCTATTTGCATACAAATGTATATATATACTATTGTAAATTGTATTGAATGATTTTAATGCCCTTAAAAGAATGTTAAGCGTTAGAATTGGAGTTAAGGATAAATTGGTATACCAATAAGAGTCGAACAAACGTACTATTGTGGCATATCGATCCATAGTCCAAAGGGACGGTATCGGTAGTGTACACCAACCGAGTACATATATATATATATATATATACCGGCCTACAGCCCAGTAGGACCGTGTCAGTGATTCATCATCCTGTGCACCGAAAGCTTAGGTTAAATTCGATAACGACAAAATGATAATGAGATTGAAAAGTACACAATTTGTTCTTTGAATGATTTTTTCTGCCTATGAAAATGTATAGCTTGAGATGACCAATGAATTGTAATTGATTTATTGAATAAATATATAGATACGTATTGTGCTGAATTGGTCATTGAAAATTGTACAAAAGCATTGTTTTATAAATATTGCATGTTTCGATTTAAAATGAAATGAAGAGAGAATAGAACTGCATAGAACCACTATGCATGAAAATTCTTCGCATGTTGTTTTTATCAAATTGCAGGTACCGAGTAAATAGGTACAAGAGTGAAGACCGCACAAGCATAGAGCCAACGTCAAAGCCATTCGGAGGAAAAGTAAAACTCCGCGCACACATGCATGAAATTGAATTGACTCTTTTTGTATAAAGTATCTTGTGAAAGTTAAACTCTAATTCTATTTTGTAAATTTTTTTTATATTGAAAAATCTTATAAATTTTGTAAATGATGGTACAAATGTGGGAGTTATCCCAAAATGATGGGCCTCTTCGCAGCGTTATTTAGTTTCCAAGAAAATAAAGTTTAATGTATATTTTTACGTGATACCCAATGAGTATTTGAATGCGTTTGGTATTGAAAATGTATTCACATTTGTATTAAATTTTTTTTTTTTTTGCATTTGGAATGGAAATGAAAGTGAGGACCATTTTCCCCATCCGGTTCGACCGCTAATCCTACATCGCTCGTATGGGCTGATCAGAACTTACAATTTGAAAAGACATGGAATGCCAATTTGTATAAATGCGTTATTCAAGAACAATTATGGGCCCTATTTAAATTAAGGAATATATATATATATATATATATATATATATATATATATATATATATATATATATATATATATATATATATATATATATTCTTATCAAAGCTACGCTTAAATTGTTATGGTAAGGAAAGTGGTGCGCTTAAGATTTAAGTGGTATCGAGCCTAGGTTTAAAGTAGCTTCTACAAATGATTTTGAAATTTTTGTAAATGATTTTGAAATTGTTTATGACATGCATTGCATTTGCATATAAAGGAGGATGTGACTCTGATGTGGATCTTGTTGGTCTTAATAGGTTAAGCATGGATAGTTCAAGACCCTTATTGTACGAGGTGACTTAGAAGTCGCCCCAAAATAAATTTCGTTAGTGTCAAGGTAGCAATGGCCCCATGCTCCATCGATTCGTGAACAAGGTCAAGCAACAGGACGTGTTATGGATATCCTCTAGCAGATAACTCAGACACTGGAAAGAGTAGCACAACCAGCTGAAGTTGTTCCTCAACGGTCAACCATATAGAGAATGGCAAAATATCAACCCATAGATTTTCTTGGGAAGAAAGATGATGAGCCTTCTATGGTGGAAAATTGGATTTTAAGAACTGAAAGAACGCTTCAACAAATGCATTGCACACCAAAGGAGAATTTATGTGTGACTTCTTTACCATGCACGAGGCTTACCGGTGGGCTCGGGATCAAGACCGCACCACCGAAGAGTGTTACATGGAGTTATTCTCGAGGAATTCAGAAGCAATATGTGGGTCGATTCATCTTTTAGCACATGAGACAAGAGTTTGCACCTGAAACAAAGATGCATGAGCGTGATTGAGTATTACATTAGGAGAGAATTTAATCTACTTGAGCAAGTATGCCCCCAGATGCTAGTGATTGGAGGAAGAAAATGTCGTAAGTTCAAGATGGCCTCAATGACCATTCGGCCCATGTCATAGATTTTGTGATCATGATTTCTCCAAAATCGCGGACATGTGCCTCTAAAATGTTGAAAGGGTGAAGAAAGAGGAATATGAAAGAAAGAAAGAAGATAGGTAAGAAAATCTCACGTCAAGCTCCTATCACCCGCAGTAAGAAGTTCAAAGGACCACAGGTTCTAATCGCCTCATGCCGTAGGACCACTTCATCACCGGTAGTAAGACTATTCGACTGGCACCATCAGTTGTAAGTGAACTAGGAGGTTCTTCAAGAGGACCGACTCCTCCTTATTGCACACATTGTGGGAGAAGCATAAGGGAGAGTATTGGAGATTGACAGGTGCTTGTTTGGTTTGTGGATCCAATGAGCACAAAGTGAGAGATCATTCTAGAGTCAAGCCATAAATACCCCTGGATCGGGGTATAGTTTCAACAGCAATGTAAGAGCAAATAAGGACAACAAGAGTGTTGTATCACCGAAAAGTAATCGGTGAAGCCGACACGGACTATGGGTAGATAGGATGCTCGTGCTCTAACCAAGGCATATGCAATGAAGGCAATGGAAGAGAAAGATACATCAGATGTGATAGTTGGTAATTTCTATATCTTTGAGACTATTGTACATGCACTATAGATCCAGGTTCAACCCATTCTTACATTTGTACTGCCATTCTGTGTTTGGGTAGTTTACCAAAGAGTGAAACCGAGTATGACATCTTGGTGACAAATCCACTTGGGTATAGTGTCATTGTGAATAGAGTTTATAGAGATTACCCCATCAGAATACGCGAGTATGAGTTTCTAGGAGACTTGATTGAGTTATCATTCAGAGAGTTTAATGTGATATTAGGGATGGATTGGTTGTCCCGACACCAAGTGGTGGTTGATTGTAGAATGAAGAGAGTGACCTTAAGGACACCGAGTTGCGAGGAAGTGACTTTTATTGGCGAAAGGTCAAACCACCTCTCTAATGTGATATCCGCCACTACTACTAAAACTATGGTTTGAAAGGGGTGTGAAGCCTACTTGGCATATGTGATAGATACAAAAAAGGTGGAGCCTAGTTGATTAGACATCCCTACAGATTGTGATTATTCGGATGTGTTTTCGGAGGAATTACCGGGATTGCCTCTAATGAGAGAGATTGAGTTTGCAATTGACATTGTTCCGAGTGCCACTCCGGCATCCATTAAACCATATAGAATGGCTCCAATGGAGTTAAAAGAATTGAAGTTTCAGTTGCAAGAGTTGTTAGAGAAAGGATTTGTTCGTCCGAGTGTATCACCATGGGGAGCACCAGTGCTCTTTGTTAAGAAGAAAGATGGTACGTGATGAGTCTAAAAACTCATTATATTTTTAATCCATTTTTCTGAGTTTATTATGAGATAAATGTTGATTTGTTTGAAGAAAAGTGGATAATTGACTCAAATTTCATTTTGCAGGAAAAATAAAGTAGAAACTCAAATTTTAGTAAAAATCAAGAAATCACTACAAAGAAAATTGAGGTCACGACTGAAATTTCATCACGACAGAATGCTCGGCCAGCGCTTCATTCTAGGTCACTCTACATTAACAATTCGCTTTGAAGAAGAAATCGAAAACTTGAACAAGTGAATGTGACTTGAAAAAGGAGGTTGCACAAAGAAAACGTGGTCGAGACTAAAGGAAAAATCAATGATCTAAATTCATGTCGCGACATCACTTTGATGTCGTATGATAATTAAAAAGGATATGAATGATGTCACACACCACTTTGAGGTTTCGATAATAATCCGGCCTATGAAGCTACAAGAGGTCTTTGCAAAAGAAAGGAGGTGGCAACCCGTAGCCTAACAGGAAGTTAATTCTGCAGGAACCGAATCTCGACCTTTACAATTCAAGGATCGTAAATGATGTCGCAATTCACTAATTTAGGTTGAAATTCTGAAGAAAAGTCGAAAGGTATAGGTTCCATGTCGCGACATGCAATTGAGGTCGCGACTTTGAAAATAAATGGGAGATAAATTAGCGGTAAACGTGAATTGAGGTTTTCGTAAACCTAAGAAAAGCGGAATGGGAAGAAGAGGTCGCGAGATCATCACGATGTCGCGACATAAAATTGAAAGATATGAAGACAAGAAGACCACCAACACAATCGCGACTGTGCTGAATCAGTTACAACATGAAGTCATCATACAAACAGCAAAGTGGTCACAACCAAAAACTGACGTCGCAACCCAGAAGCAAGGAGAAAAGGAAGACAATGATGTCGCGACATGTAACTGAGGTGTCGACATAAACACTGAAGGAACATTGAGCAAATGAAGTCGCGACCACACACGGCGTCGCGACCATCGATCAAAGCCGCTTGCAAGATAAACGTTGCAACTAAAAAGAAAGAGGTCGCCACCGATCAGAGCAATCAAGATTATCCATGTCGCGACATCAACTTGAGGTCGCATATTGTGATAGTGAGCTGGGCTTTTCTTTGATTTCCACCGATCATTTCCTGGGATTCGGCCCAGATCATTTTTACAAGATAAATAGATAGCTTTAGAATAGTAAAGCAAACTGCCTTCACTACCTAACAAAGGGAAAAGAAGAGGAACTCAAAGGTATATTTTAGGTAGAACTTTTATTTTTATTTTTAGTTTAATTTTTCTGCTTTGAATCGCTAACCCCGTAAGTGTAGACGAGTAGAAATGATTTTTAGTTCCGTTATTTTTCTTAAGTATTATCAGTCGAAAATTTATGAAATTCAGACAAATTTTTGGAATTCATTTTCCTCAATTTTATTGCAATTATAGTGGTTAGCAGATCTGCTCATTTCTTAATCTCGCACGCAAGACCTAACGCAGCTCACTGGATTTGGATTTACATTTAGTTACGCCTTTTCCCGTGATAATTTACTAGAGAATTAATTGGGGTTCGGTTTTTACTTAATCGGTGCCGTTTTAATGGATGCCAAGTTCCCTAATAGTAGTACCTAGTACCATGGAGGGAATGTATCTTGATCTGATATCCCTGATGCCCTCTCAAGGATATAGAGATCGAGATTCTCGAGAGTCGAGAGCATTCTTTTCCCCCTCTCGGGTATGTCTGACTACCATTGACGAATCGCTACATTCTTCAAAGTTCATTTCTGACAATCCCCATTCGGCCATAATCAAGCCTTCCGAGGGTGTATTTACCAATGTAAATAATCGAGTTCACCTTAATCTATAGGTAAGTTCCAATCCCGCTAGCTTAGATCTAATCAAGGAAAAGTGGATGAACCCATAACCAAGGTCAGCCACCACCGAGTAAGTAGTAGAAATTTTTCGAAAATCCTTAGAAGGTAAAGAAAAAGTTCATTGTCAATAGGAAATGGGTGTGAAGTATTGAGAAAGAAAAACATCCGCATCTTGGTAAAGAAAATTTGAATACAGAATGGGTTAGATCTTGTCTTCGAGAGAAGCAAGGATATCTAATCAGTGAATATGGAGAAATCCAATTCCAATAATTGGGAAATCTTGGACAAAAATCAGATCCATACATAAAATAGAGCAATGGACTTTAGTGCTGGAATCGGATCGCTCCATCAGATTTCATTGATGGTTTTCAAGCTACAGAAATCGATTCAATCCATTTTTTTATAGACAATTTATTTTTATTCATTTACTTTTGTTTTAGCTTAATTTGAATATATTCAATAGTATAGGGATTTTTAATTTGTGTTGTTTAGATAAAGCCTTCATTATGAGTTTTGAGTCCAAATAGTATGAAATTTTAGTAGTTGGGGTAGTTGATCTGTAATTCGCCATCAATGTGAATGACAATTCTGACTACATTCATTTTACTACTTGTATGACCTGTGCACTTGTAGTGTCATAGACTTGACCCTTATTTTTAAATCATGAACAATTAAGAGAAAACTATTTTATGAAGCAAAATTATCCAAAGTAACATGTATACAAGAGAAGTGTAAGGCTCTTGAAATTATGTTAATTTGAGGGGTTTTAGTCTATAAAGAAAAGGCAAATAAGTTTTTATGGGCCATGTCTGGGATTGAAAGAATTAAATAGATCAATATTCTGACGAAAGAAGGAAATACTAATTTGGACATTTTAAGAAAAGAACAAAATAGTTTTTTGCAAGCAAAGGGCTATTTTAAACACTAATCTTTAACAAGACATATTGAAAATATTTGTTTGGTTTGATTAATCCTATTAATTTGAGTGTGTTTTGATTTCGTGAAAACTTTTAATGCATAGGAAACAGATTTTGACTCGATTCCAAAGCAGACACGACCGGGAGAAAACACTCAGAGTCGAGAAAGACAAAAGAGCAAAAACGCACGGCGGCGTATGAGAGACATGACTTATTAAGAACAGAGACAAGAGCCGAAGGCCTCCCATTGATACAATGGAGGATTTTTTGGAGGCCTATTATTCAGAAGAATATTCAATCAAATGTACCCATCGTGATGCAAATACTGAACTAAAGCCAAATTTCGATTACAATGGTTCAACAACATCGGGCCATCGTCATCCCAATCGAAGACCTAAACGAAAGCACTGAAGATTTCTCGTGATGGCTTAATACAAGGAGCCGAATGAGGTGAGGCCAGAGGTGATAAAATTGCATCTCTTCCCATTTTCTTTAAGAGATATGTTGTTCCACATGGTATGAATCATTACCATATGGTTCGGTTGATACTTGGGAAGAGTTGGTAGAAGCCTACTTTGGCAGATTCTTTCCCCCAATCTCTCACTTTAGAGAGAAGAAGAGAGATAATAGTATTCCAATAGGGGGAAAATGAGAGCCTATATGTAGCTTAGGAAAGATTCAAAAGGTTGCTGAAGAGATGCCCGATGCATGGCATAGATTTGAAGACCCAGATGGACATACACTATCATGCTTTAAATGATACATCTAAGGGTATTATCGATGCTTCATGCTACGGAGCATTCAAACGTAAAAGTGCTGAAGAGACGAGAGATCTGATAGAAGACCTGGCAAAATGCAATATGAAAGCTCCATATGAGTTTTCAAGAGGAAATAGCAGAGGAAAAGGGGTCATGGAGCTGAGCAAGATGACAGCCATGGAGGCAAAGTTGGATGCCATAATGCATAGGATGGACAAACAAGAGAGGAAGATGCACACTGCTCATGAAATAGGAGCAGTAGAAAGAGAACTTATGAGAAGAAGTGCTGATGTGCCAACAGAAGAAGATTCTTATGGTGCTGAGGAGGTTAAGTACGTGAGCGAGCCAAGAAGTTATCATTTCAAGCCAAATCCTAACCTGCCTACACACTACAATCCAGCACTGAGGAACCATGAGAATTTCTCATATGGTGGAGGGGCATTACAAGGCCCAAGGCATGGACAGAATCCTCAACAAGGATATCAAGAAATTACCATGTCTAAAGAAGAAGAAGAAGGAGGTGAAAGCAGAAATGAATATCAGGGTCAGAGGAGACCCAACCATTTGAAGAACAATTGTCGCAGCTTCATGGGACAACAAGAGGCTATTATACCTCATGAACATAAACATCGACTTGGAAGCTTGTCCGATAGTTACTCAAATGTTTCAAAAGAATGCTAGTGCCTCGCTGAAAATTTCGGGAGACACAAGTAGTGGCAACCGGTTCCCGACCATGCTAAATCAGAGCAGGGTACATTCTCAGTTGATACCTGGGAGAACCCAAAAGACTCCGCATGGCACCAATTAAGAAGTGGTTGATTTGAGCAAAGCAACAAAAGAACAGAAAGAAAAGAAGAGACTGAGAAGGAAGGAGAAGAATGCATTGAACACCGAAAGAAATTAATGACTGTAGTGCATGAAGGAGTACTCAAATTATACACCTTCGCATATTTCCACAGACTTCAGGTCAAGAAGAGAAGAACGCTTAAATTCTGGATATTTTCAAGAAAATAGAAACAAATATCCCATTTGGTGTGAGGTGGATTATTAAATGCCTTTTATGCAAAATTTCAAAGGAAATAATGAAAGCAAGAAAAGAAAAGATAAATGAGGATGGGTATAGTTAACTTGACTGCTACGCAAGTGCCATTATCCAATAAAAGCTCCTAGCAAAGATGAAGGACTTCGCATTTCACCATTCCGCCTATAGGAAACATGAATTCAAGAAAGCTTATGTGATTCCTCGAGCAAGTATAAATTTGATGCCTCTGAAGAGTTGTATAGAGACTTAATTGGGGGAATGAATCTCAACAACAATTACATTGCATACCACAGACCTGGCGGCACAACCAGAAGGCATTCTTGAAGATGTACTTGTCAAGGTTGGGAAATTCATCTTCCTAGTGGATTTTGTTATCATGTAGATGGAGGAAGATACACAAGTTCCTTCCATAATGGAAGACCTTCTTAGCAACCTGAGTCGCTCTCGATAGACATACGTAAAAGGTGAATTGACACTCAGGGTTGGAAATGAAGCAGTGCATTTTAATATTAAAAGGAGTCTAGAACATCCTAATGTAGAGGAAGACAGTTGTATGGCTGTAAGAAACAATAGTCTTCTCAATGATGAATTGAATTCTGATTGTATCCTTTTCAACACTTATCTAAATGGTAAACTGAGATAATCTTTCAGCGATTTTGAGAGTCTTGATCGAAGCACCTCTTCAAATTTGTTTAACAAGGAACGGTCTCGAGTATAAATGAAAACAAATAAGATGAAGTATAAAATGTGAACAAAGAAACTCATGAGCAGTGAGCTAGTGTATGCCGACATTGGTTAATTGCCCAAACATTTAAAATATGAGTTTTTAGAACTGCAGCGAGAAAACTAGCTATCATATCAATGCGATTGACCGGTCAAGAAACGTAAGTTGCCGGGTAATTCCGAGAAAATACAAGGAAGCAATTGTTTGCTAATCGAGAGGACTGGTGGTATCAGCCTCCATTTGCATGCACAAAATATTGTCGGAGGATAATGCAAAAACTTCTATCGAAAGCATCAAAGGAGGCTAACCCGTTGATTTAAAGAAGTCATGAAAGAAGTTCGAAATGGTTAAATGCAGTTTTATATATGCTATATCGAGAAGTTCTGGTAAGCCCAAGACATGTGGTTCCCAAAAAGCGTGGATTCATCAGGATCGAAATGAAAAGAATGAACTCGATTCCTACAAGAACCGTGATGTGATGGAGGGTGTGTATTGACTACGTAAAATTGAATACCGCAACTGTAGCGACTATTTCCGCCTTTCATTGATCGTGATGTTGGATAGCAAAGACACCCTCATTTTTGTTTTCGATGGATTACCCTGATACAAACTAAATTGCTATCACACCCAAAGATCAAGAAAAACCACTTTTACATGCCCATTCGTACTTGTTTTTGTGAGAATGCCATTTGGCTCAGGTAATGCCCCGGTACCTTCCAAAGATGCATGATGTCTATATTTTCTGGATCTAGAAGAAGAAATTATGGAGATCTTCATGGATGATTTCATGTTGTATGGATTCAATTTGAACAATGTCCATAACTGGGATAAGATTTCAAAGGTGCAAAGACAAGAACGCTCAATCAGCCATTTTATGGAGCCATGTATGAATTGTCTTGGGGCAAGGTTGATTTTTGGTGCAAAGAGGACTTGAGGGTAGACCAAGCAAAAGTTTCAATTATAAGAAATCTAATGCCACCCACACACTATGGAATCAAAAGTTTCTTAGACATGTCGATTTTATAGAAGATTTATCGAGATTTCAAAATTGCTAGACCACTATGATTGGTCGAAAAAGATACTAAGTCTACTCGATGAATCTCGCAAATACTAAGAAATCAAATCCAATATTAGCTGAAGCTCCCATCATGGCAAACCGGGATTGAATGCAGAGAATTTGAAATCATGTGTGATGCCGTTGATTTTGCAATGGGAGTCAGATTGGGACAAAGATGAAAGTGTTCAAGGCCATATACTATGCAGGCAAAACCTTTAATGAAGCACAAGAAATTACTCTACTAATGAAAAGGAGATGTCATAATAGTATTTGCATGTGAAAAATTTAGGCCATACATTTTGGGGTCCTATGTTGTTATACACACCGATCATGCAAGAATTAAATATCTAATGGCAAAGAAAGAAGCAGAAATAAGATTGATCAGTGGGTACTATTATTATGGAATTGATCTCTAAATAAAAGACAAGAACGGTAGTGACAATGTGATAACTGATCACTTGTCAAGAGTATAGAAAGCCACTGTACAAGAAGAAAGAAGAGAAATAGCAGAAAATTTTCCAGATGAGCATAATATTTAATTGGCACCCAATCACTGTAAGGTCAGAGATTGTAAACTTTTAGCCTGTGAATTATGCCACTAGAATTCAAATACCAATGTAGAAAGAAGCTAAGGACTGACAGCAGGTACTACATCTGGGATGACCCATTATTGTTTAAAAGAGGAGTTGATCTCAATATGAAGATGTGCACTTTAAGGTGTATGGAAGTAAGATTTTACAAGAATGTCATGCATCACCATATGGAGGACATTTTGCAGAGATAAACAACCCACAAAATTCTCCAAATGATTTTTGTCTGCCTACTATTTTAAGGACTGTTTTGAATGGGTGAAGTTAAGTGTGATCAATGGCAAAGAATGGAAATATCACAAAGGCATGAGATGCCCCTACAAGGTATCCCCGTGGTACTGTTCGATGTATGGGGAAATGGATTTATTTGGCCTTTCCAGCTTCATTTGGAAATATATACATATTCTAGCTGTGGATTATGTATCAAAATGGGTAGAGTGCTAACTTGTCCAAAGAATGATGCCAATGAATGGGCCAGACTTTTACAAAGAAATATTCTCACAGATTGGAACAATCTAGAACTCAGTAATTAGTGATGGAGGGTGCCATTTTGAAAATAAGGTGTCGACAAAACTCATGAGCACATATGGTATCAAACACATTATGATGGCTTATCATCCTCAAACAAATGGCAAGCTGAAATTTTCAATAGTGGAATAAAGGTACCTGAAAAGACCGAAGTTCCAAAGAAGAAGAGATTGGTCTTCAAGCTTGATGATGTGCACTCGTATACATAACTACCTTTAAAACTCATCGAATGTCCCCATAACAGGCTTGGCTTCTAAAAACCTTGTCACTCACTCCTTGAGCTAGAATATAAGGCATGGCCAATACAGTTTTTAATTTTGATTTTAAAGTCGTATGAAGTTATAGGTTATCTAGTTAAATGAATTGGAAGAGTTTGAGAATGAAGCCTATGATAGTTATAGAATTTACAAGGATAAACAAAAAAATGGCATGATTAACGAATTTTGAGAGTGGAATTCACAGGAGATCGTGTCTTGTTATTCAACCTGCACTAAGACTCTTTCAGAAAGCCGGTTCAAATGGAGCGGACCATTTACAGTGGTATCAAGCACACAAGCTTAGTTGACACTTGTAAACCAATCATGAGATTCAAAGTTAACGGTCGAGATTGAAAAGCAATTATCTTGGAGAAAGCAATTAGAAGAGTAACCTTCTTTCTCGAACAAAGGAAATTGAAGAAACAACAATGGCAAGAGAAGTTCAAATGTAAAGATCAAAATTTGAGTGTGCAGGAATGCAATCCACACCAGTTTGATTTTAAATTTTTGTTTTTCTTGTTATAGTTTACAATTTTATGTGTTTAAATTTCTAATAGCTTAATTTGATTTTATTCATTATCGATTGAAGAGTAGGTAAATAAATTTTTTTTAGTTTTACAGGACAATGAAGATCGTGGGCAAAGGAGTGCATTCGCAAAACAAACTTCAATCACATAAGAGACTAAAAAAAGGGTGGTATACTTTCTTGGATTTAATTTTAAAGTTTGTCTTGATATAGCATGATTGAAAGTTTGGGGAATTTTTATCTTGTTTTTGGGTGCTTAAGTTTTGAACGTGGATGCATAGTGGAAGTTGCTGAATTTTGTGCATGATGAAGATGAGTCGAAGCCAGAAGCCTGCTGATCGAATTGAATAAATTGAAAATTGCTGTGAATTTGAGTGTTTATGTTTGGGTCGCAACATTAATTCAAAAGTTGTAACTAAGAATTGCTGGATGTGAAAAATAAAAAGTGGAAAAGAAAGTCAAAATAATGAAACTGAGGTCGTCTCAAATAGCCGGTGGAACTCAACATTTTTATGTTGCAACATCATTCGCCGCGATTCACATTTTTGTGGCACAACCAAAATTTTAAGTCGTGACTGTGATAGTCTTGAAGTCAAATAAAGAAGTTTAAAACCTCTCATTTTGGGCGTCCAGCAGTAAAAAAAATAAAAAAAATAAAATTCATTGAACATCATTAATTTAGAGGACCAATAGTTAATGTCGTGACTCCCATAGCGCTGTCATGACATTAAACTCAACGTCTATTCCACTTCAAATTCCAATAAATTGCAATTCAACCCAACCTTTCCATTTCCGCATCCATCTTTTCGAATCTTGAAACCCTAGAACCAGAAAGCTCAGCAATACCCTCGCAAACATTCAATCATGGCAGCAAACCAAGATGAAGTCACATCTCAACAACCGATCGACCTAAATCATGCGCCGATAATGTCGGCTAAAGAGGAAGCAGCCACAATCGAGATTCAACCTGAAGAAGAAGTAAATGCTGAAAAAGGAAACCAATAGGAGGAGGATGAGCTACCTGAGAGAGAAGTAGCAGAGGAAGAAAAAGACTTCATTTCAGGAGAAGCTAAAGACTTATGGAACAAGGTGATGTGGAACAAAGAATTTATCTGCGAAAGAGGTTTTAGCAAATTAATTTCCCCATTTTCTGAAGTAATAGAAAAAAGAGGTTGGGCATTCTTTTGTGAGCACAAAGCACCAGGATTTTTAGCTCTACCAAGGGAATTCTATGCAAACATGGTAGGAATGAAGGAGGATTCTGCTGCGGAGAGGTGTTCTGGGTGCCTTCAAGATAGAAGCATAAATGAAGTGCGAACCGAGAGATTTCAAGCATGGGTCAAAATACAAGAAATTGTTGGAAAACCAAAATTATGAAAAAATAGTGAACCGGTTGACTGGAGGAGAAGGAAAGTGGGAAGTGACGAAGAAGAATTCCCACCATGCCATCAAAAGGGGAGCTCTCACAGAAGAGGCAAAGGTTTGGTTTTATTTTATATGTTCTGCATTAGTACTACCGCACACCTTTGCACGAGCAGAATCGTCCCAGCGCCTTTTCAAAGGATACAACAACATGGGAATGCTAATTGAAGAATCAATCGAGGGTACCATCATAGCAATAAAAGAGGATTGATTCTCACCCACCACTATTACTAGACTCATCGTTCGTGTGAAAGGAAATTGGGAGAAGAAGAAAGATGTCTCTGTCTCTCTAATCTTTGCGGAGCAGACATGCGGGGGCCCAGCGAAAGAAGCAGAAGGAAGTGATGATATTAGATGCAGAAACAGGGCAAGAGATAGATGCAGAAACTGATAGAAGAGAAATGGAGGAGGTACCAGACAGTGTCCTTCCAGAAGCAGAAGAAGAACCTCTCAGGACAAGCCCAACATATCCTTTATCTCTAGAAGTACAAGAACAGGTACCAGTTCAAGCAGAAGCATCCAGGAGAATAGAAGGAAATGCTGAAATAATGGAAATGCTAAAAACAATGAAAAAGGAAATGGAGGAAAGAGAACTAAAATGGGAAAGGCAACAAAGGATCAAAGAAGAATCTGCGGAGGCTACAAATCAAGGAAGGAGCAAATATGGGAAGAAAAGTGGAGAATAAGAAAAGAAGAACACAAGGAGGAGCTGAAGAAACAAGAAGAGAAGATGGGAAGAATATAGACATGCATGCAAGCTTTTTACAATAATCAGTTCAAAAGAGATGCTGAATTGCTGAACATCATGAAGGAGAAGGGAGAGAGAATGGAAAATAAATATGCTAAGAAAGATCGATGGGTTCATGACAGAGTATAAAGAATCATAAAGAGTTTGAGAAGGATAATGAAAGAAAGAGATCAAGACTGAAATGATGACGAGTATGTAAGGAAAACATGGTCGGAAAGTATGGACTTAATCAATCGACCATCCAAGCCGCTTGAATGTATCTCTGAGGTGGAAGGAACAGTCAATCAAGTGGGGGAAAGGCAAGATACGCTCATTCGCAAGTAAAGGTAACTAAATAATGAACATCTCGCAGCGGCAAAGGAATTTCCCTCGCTTTAGAGAGGCAAAGCTGGAAATAAAATTCTAGGCTCGAGCCTGAAGCTAGTTTTGATGTGACTCCCAACATAGTACCTAAAAGGGCATGTACAAGAGAAGAAAGGGAAATCTAAGGTTTTAGCATGTTATACATATATACATTCCCAAAAATTTTAATGGAAACCGATGGTTCATCCTACTTGTCCTCGCTTGATTGAATTCTCATTTTATAAGTATTCTTTTTGCTTGTTAGATAGTTTCTCACTTGTTGAATGAAAATTTGATTGTGGATAAATAGATGTTAGTTGATTGATGAACATGATATCTGAATTTTGTTTCTGTTTAATTTTCTTTTCTGTGCAAAAATCAAATAAATAATTATGTTCTTTCTCAAGAACAAAAATTCAGGAATAATCAGGGCGTGAACTATTAACTTGGAAATTAGGGGTATTGCCTGCATTGTTTAACTTTAGTTTAGTTTGCAAGAATTGGAAAATTGCACTGCTTGGCATATGTGATAGATACAAAAAAGGTGGAGCCTAGTTGATTAGACATCCTTGCATTGTGATTATTCGACTGCTGAGGAATTAATGGATTGCTTCCAATGAGAGAGATTGAGTTTGCAATTGACATTGTTCAAAAAAGATTCGTGATCCATTATACTATAGAATGGCTCCAATGAGCAAGAATTGAAGTTTCAGTTGCAAGAGTTGTTAGAGAAAGGATTTGTTCGTCCAATATATCACCATGGGGAGCACCAGTGCTCTTTGTTAAGAAGAAAGATGGTACGCTTTAGTTGTGTGTTGATTATAGGAAACTGAACAAAATGACAGTGAAAAACAAATATCCGTTACCTAGGATTGATGACTTGTTCGACCAATTGAAAGGTGCAAGTGTCTTTTCGAAGATTGACGGTAAGGATTTTGGTATCAATAATTGAGGATTATGATGCGATGTGCATAAGACGGCGTTTAGAATGAGATATGGACATTATGAGTTCCTTGTAATGCCATTTGGGTTGACAAATGCACAAGCGGCTCTCATGGACTTAATGGATCGTGTTTTCCGACCGTATGTAGATTAGTTTGTAGTGGTGTTTATAGATGACATCCTTGTGTATTCAAAGGATCGGGAAGATCATGATACGCACCTTCGGGTAGTGCTAGAAACCTTGAGAAAGGAATAATTATATGCAAACTATAAATGTGAATTTTGGTCGGGAAAGTAAATCTTTTCTCGACACATTGTATCTAAGAAGGAATTCGAGTGATCCAAAGAAGATAGAGGTGATTATTGAATGAAACCATCAAGAAATGTCACGAAGCGTGAGTTTTCTCGAGATCGAAGGTTACTTATAGAAGGTTCGCGAATGGGTTTTCATGACTATGACCGACGACGATTGCTCCAAAAGAATGTGTGAGATCTGAAGTTGAGTTGCGCGTCAAGCTAGCTTTGAAAAGTTGAAAACATTCTTAACCGAGGCACCAATTCTTACTCAGCTGACCTACGGTAAAGAATACATGATTTTTAGTGATGCTTCATTAAATAGACTTGGATGTATCCTTATGAAAAAGGGTAAAGCAGTAGCTTACGCTTGAAGCCACATGAAAAAAACTACCCTACGCCTAATTTGAAATTGGCCGCTATTGTGTTCGCATTGAAAATATGGAGACACTATCTTTATGGAGAAAAGTGTTTCATCTATACTAATCACAAAAGTCTTAAGTATTTGCCCTCTCAAAGAGAGTTTAACTTGAGACAACGTAGATGGATGGAATTGATCAAGGATTATGATTGTGTGATCGATTATCATCCCGGGAAGGCCAAAGTAGTAGCAGATGCTCTGAGTAGAAAGTTAGTACAAAAGCTTCGAGTGTTGAATGCTCATTTGTCATTGTCAAACAACGGTGAAATAGTAGCGGAATTGATAGCAAAACCGGATTTGTTAAATCGACTGCTAGAGGCACAAAAGAATGATGAGAAAATTTCACATGATTGTAAATCAAAACAAGAAGAGAAAAGAAACCAAATTCCTGATGAGGATGGTTGTGTATTATAAAGATCGGGTTTGTATACCCAATGATGATGAGTTAAAGAAATCCATTCTCGAAGAGGCGCCTAGTGGATCTTTTTCTATGCATCCCAGTAGAACAAAGATGTTTCAGGATTTAAAGACTTCATATTGGTGGTCCGGAATGAAAAGAGATGTTTTGGAATTTATGACCAAGTATGTGGTGTGTCAGAAAGTGAAACCTGAACATCAAGTTCGCCGGGTTATTACGACCATATGAGGATGCGAATGGAAATGGGGCCGAATCCGCGATGGATTTGTGGTGTGGATTACCGTTGACATGAAAGCATGGTCGGTTTAGTCGTAGTAAGTCGATTGACGAGAGATTATCTCACTTCCTACCGGTGAGCCGACTATTCACTTGACAAGGTTGGTAGGCTTTACATAAAGAAATAGTTGATTGCATTGGACTCATTATGATAATTTCAAATAGAGATCTGAGGTTTACCTTGAGATTTTGGGGAAAGTTGCAAGAGGCTTTGGGCACGCGAGATTGAATTTGGCTACAACATTCCGCTGTGACGGATGGACAGTAGAAGAAGTGATCCAAGTGTTGGAAGATATGTTAAGTTGTGTGATGAGCTATGAGGGTAGACCCAGGATTGACCACGTCCCTCTAGTCAAATTTGTGTATAATAATAGCTTCCAGTCCAGTATTGGAATGACCCCTTATGAGGCTCTTTATAGAAGGAAATGTAGAACACCATTGTGTTAGACCAAGTTAAGCGAGAAGAAGATAATTGGCCCTAATTTGATTCAAGAAACCAAGGAAAAAGTTAAAGTGATTAGAGAAAGATTGAAAGTGGCCATGGATAGACAAAAATCCTATGCTAACATGAGGAGAAAGGATATTCGATATGAGATCGACGAAAAAGTGTTTTTGAAAGTATCGCCTTAGAATAAGGTAATGAAATTTAGGAAAAAGGGCAAGTTGAGCCCTAGGTTCATTGGGCCATATGAGGTGATAGAGAAAGTGGGTCCAGTGGCATACAAGTGGAGTTTACACCTCTGAAGTTGAAAATATTCATAATGTTTTCCATGTTGTCAATATGATGTGAGGAGGTCTGAGGGACATCATGTAGTCTCTTTGGAGACGATTAAGCTTATACTGGATTTGACGTATGAAGATGAGCCAATAAATATCTTGGCTTGAGAAGTGAAAGAGTTGCCGAAAAAGTGGATCCCATTTGTCAAAGTGATGTGGAGAAACCATAAGACCAAGGAAGCCACGTGGGAAAGTGAAGAAGTTATCCGGCAACAATACCATCAGCGTTTACAGAGTCAAATAAATTTGGTAAAAATGTCAAATGAGGACCTAAGGGTCATAAATGAGAGTGTAAATGTTAAAATGAAAATGAAATGAAATGAAGTGAAAATGAAAAGTAGAAATGAAGGAGTTAAAATAGAAAAATGAGAAAAAAGAGAGGGGTGGTGGGCTGGCCAAACAAGGCTAATGAAAGAATAGGAATTATTAAGATGTGGTCTTGAGAGACCTGCTCATTCGTCAAAAGGAGAGAAAAAAGAAAGGTTGAATGATCGGTTGGTGAGGAAGGGAGTTGATGGATGTTTTGCTCCGGGTGAATCAGAAGAAGTGATCGAAGAATGAAGGAAGCTATAATGCTTAAAGATATAAGATTTGAGGTAAAAGCAAACTCTAACCCCCTTTTTGTTGTGTTTGGGTTGGTAAAAAAAAAAAAAAACCTCACATTTGGATAAAAAGTGTTTTTATTGGTTTTAAACGAGTTTTGGGGTTGTATTAGGTTAGATTTTGAAGTGTTTTGTGGTTGGTATTGGTTTGTTTTTGGATTGGGAGAAAAGTTTCGACTAGATCAAGCAAAAACTAGGGTTTTCATTTCTTCTTTCAACGTAAGAGTAGATCCCGTCTAAACCCTCGGAAATCTAGGTGTATTTGGGTATAAATGAACCCTAAATCAAAACCCTAGATTGTGGCCGATTTCTTACATTTGTGCTCTATTACAGGCCAAAAATGGATGGTTTAAATGTTAGCCCGATTGTAAATGGATCTTTTGCATGTGTGTTCTATTATGAACCATAAATGGATTGATTTAGTATTGGCTAACTATTTTCAAGTGGATTAAACATGAAAAAGAGGAAAAGAAAATGAAAATAGAGAATCAGAGGGTTCACAAACTGTGAAAATTTTCACGGGGATTGCATTTGTAGCCTATGAAAAATTACTGCGGTTAGGAGCTGCGAAATTTCGCAAAGCCTACTCCTGAATTTTATGCCAAACTTCAAATGACCATAACTTTTTCGTCCGAACTCCGATTCATGTGTTCTTGGACTATGCGGAAATCTCTTTGAGTCTAGAATCTAACCATATGATATTTAATGGAAATTGGTTCTCACATCTTTGCTAAAAATTTTATTGTAGCACCAAGTGTACTAATTACTTGGTTGTGTTGGTGTTTAAGTTGAGTTTTCCTTTCTCGAATCCCCCTAAGTGTAAGTGAATCGAGTGGGAGTTCCAAAACCCACAAATAGGATTAAAAATGAGGCATAACAATGCCTAAAACAAATGTTAAGGATTTTCTGAAGAAAGGAAGAATGTATGAAAAAGGGAGTCGGAATGAGTAAACTGGATAGAACTCCTAGAATACCCGACTAATAATATGATTGTTAATTGTATTGGAATAAGGGTTGACAAGGAGGAAAGCCCGAATTGATTGAGATTCCGAGGATTGGAATCAAAGTACAACAAGCTTTTTGGTTTGTTCTTCGACTCTATCTTTTGTTTCCATTTTGGAGTTTGTTCTTCATCCAATCTCTTCTTATTTCAAGTCTTACGATCATTGTTCTATATTTGAAATGATTTTCAATAAACTGCATAGTGAAGCGTTTTAATTGATTTGAGGCAATTAATTGTGATGGTTGCATATGAAAAATTGCATAGTATTGAAAAATGAACGGCGCATATAGATGTATCTTATATTATTTTCTATGAATGATTTGGAAACGCCCTTAATAGAATGTTAACCGTTAAATTCAGGTTAAGGATAGATTGGTATACCATGAGGTCAAGTAGCGATCTTTGCGCGAGCGTAATGATATGTCACTCCGATCACGCCTTGGCGGAGGACGGATTATCTGATGGTGTTCACTGCGAAATGATTTTTAATAACTAGTCGGCGACCCAGGACATCCTTTGTGTTATAAAACAAAATGTTTTTATCTTAGGCACACCAGCAGCAGGGCCAAGATCTTTGGTAATTCGTTATCTGTGCACAAAAGCATATGTTACTAAATTCGCAGGGAAAAATGAAAAAGAAAGTGTGAAATACATAGGTTGTGTTTTGAATGATTTATTGCATATGAAAGTGCATATTTGGAATGATCAATAAACTGTAAATGAATGTATATGAAATGAATATATGTATTGCATTGCATTGATCATTCAAAAAGTTTAAAAAGGCATTATTTTAGAAAAATGCATTACTTGATTTAAACTAAAATGGAAGAGAGTATTATATAGAACCACTAAGCATGAAAATGCTTAGCGTGTTGTTTTTATCATCGTGCAGGTATCAAGTAGAAAGCGGCAAGACCGAAGATCGTCGGGCGTAGAGTCACCGTAAAACAGAGTGGAGTATAAGTAAATGCTCCGTCTCATGCATATCATTTCATTCATAATATTTTGTAATTATTTTTGTATTGAACTCAAAGTTGTAAAAGTCTTCATTGGAAGATCTCTTTTTTTTTTTTTTATATCTTTTTGAAAGTATTGAAATGTATTTTACATATGGTGAACAACTAGGGAGAACCCTATAAATATTTTGTAATTGTATTTGAAAAGACATGGAATGCCAATTTGTATAAATGTGTTATTCAATAATAGTTATGGGCCCTATTTAAATTAAGGAATGTATTTATTTATTTATTTTATCAAAGCTACAGTTAAATTGTTATAAAAGGATGCGAGTGCACCACAGTTTGGTTCTTTACTGAGGGATAATGATGTATAGGAAGGTTATTGACTTCAAACTTGGTTCTTATAGTCAGAATTTTGGCCCTTTAAGGCTCAACATTCTTCTACTAGAGGAATATGCATATGCGTATTAATAGGGTTAGCTTGAAAGGCACAATCTTTCCAAGGATGGCCTATATCATTTCTCAATTGTTGTTTTGCCTAGGATTTCGCCTCAAGCGACAATAAAACAAGTTCTAGAACCTATGGAGATAAAAGATAGATGGATTCTCATAAAACTTCCTAACCACAGGCAAAAATTGTATCGATGACATTGATGACCATGTACATAGATTTGAAATAATGACTAAATAGCCTATTAGAGAGATAACCCATTAGCTTTAAGTCCTATTATCTCTAATATTGTCCATACCAATGGTCAATTGGTCCTCATTGACATCACCACTACCCCAAGCAAAACTCAATTAACTCAAAGAAATATTTTTTTTATTATTAATTCTATTTTTATTTTTATTTTTAGATTTTCAAAACTTTTAAAATTTTTATGGGTTTTTCACAATATAAGCTACTTATTTACACTCTTCAATCAAAATTGAGTGTATGGGTAGGATAAAGGGATCATACAACATAAGTACTTAATAAATCACTCAACAAGCAATGATCTCAATATGTCCGAAGCATGTCAAAATTTTATGTGAGTGTATGTGTAAACAAAAACTCTAACTAACAAAATAAACCAAAACTAAGATGTATGTTGGAAAGCATCAAAAAAAGTCATTATCCATAAAACCACAAGAAAATTTCATCCTCAAAATTATCATGTGCAACATGTGGGGTGTGACATGACAAACCATCCAAAATAAACACCCCTAAACTTTGGGATGAACATTGTCCTAAATGTCTAGTAATGAGCAAAAGGAAGCAATAATATAATAGGGCAATAGAGAGAGTTGGGAAAAGTGAACTCCCTTTTCTAGTCTCGGCCACTTTGAATAGGAACCTTGAAAATTTTTAGACCTTGACGTTTGTGTACTACCCCTTTCTACACTCTTTTGCTTCTTTGGAGCCATGAAAGTGGTTGTGGTGTTTTCTCAAACACTTGGTATGCACCAACTTCCTTCACCTCAAATGAGTGAGTTTTGATTCATCAAAACCTCCTTTGTCTGTACAATCCTCACAATCAACAATGATCCACAAAGAACCTAAAAACAAACAACAAAGCACAAAAAAAAAAAATCATTGTAACTCTTCTTTGATGCTTGGAATGATGGATGGAAAATTCGGGGTTCAACAAGGTAGAGTTTGTAGGTTTGTGATGGGTTTTGGCTTCAGAGATGATGGGGGAGATGGACTGGGGAGGGATGTAATTGAGGATTTGAGTGGATGGGAGATGAATTTGAAAGTGGTTAGAAGTTGCAAAGGTTAGAAGAAAAATGGGTTTTAAGGAGTTTCAGAGCCTCTGTTTTCGTGACTGTGGTGCTGGTCATGTCAGCAATTCTGCTAAACACCCCATGTTCTTATTCCAACTTGTTATACTCATATCTCCTTCATTTTAACTCACAATTGGACGTGTAAGGACTCATTGGAAAGCTCTTTCAATGTAGAATGTGCTCATGGCTGAGGTGAACCATTTTGAGCTTCAATCAATACAGAAAAATTAGAATGTCAAATGCTTTCTAATGTGACGATTTCTTGACTCCTTAGGTTCTCCTTGCTTTGTCTCTTGCCCATATCACTTGCTATCCTTCATAAGTCTTTCATGTTTATATATTCTCTCAAAATTCCTCCAATAGCAACCCTTACAATACTTTCATTTCATACGAAACTCCTCTTGTCTTCAATTCTCCTCAAGCATGATCATGAACCTTCCAACTTTACATTTCAGTTCAATTTGGTTCATTTCATTTCAAAAAGTTCAAATTTGCTCAACATCTCAACTCCATCATTTTCACACTTCAAGCACTATAAGTGTCATCCACTTTCCAACTCCACTTGCCTTTGTACTTACAAAGAACTAGTCATGACGACATGTTGACCCGAAACCTACTTTATTATGAAAAACACTAACAAATGAAGTTAAACAACGTTGATTTTCTGTCAATAAAAAAAACATAAGCAAATAAGTAAATAAAAATAGAAAAGAAAAAAATTAGGATGAATCACTTATTACTTAAACTTGGGTTGCCTCAGAAAAGCTACTCAGTTTTTAGAGTCGATGACTAGACTCTGTTGGAAGAGTACTAGTGCTTCCATTTGGTCAATCATCCATCTTGGACATCAACTACCTCTTTTTACCAACAATTTCATCTAAGGATGAGTGCTTCGGTGAATTTTGAAGAGGAAAAATAAACTCATAATCCCCTTTGTTGTGAAACAATGGTTCAGCCCTGATTTCTTGCGCTGAGTCATCTTTGCCGAGATCACGACACATCCTATGAATGAGACTCTTCAAACATGTACCCTCTTAATGGAAGCAATCTACAGATTGTACATAGTTCTCTCTTGCTCCGTCAAGGTAATGGTTGGTTGAAGGATTGAACTTGGCTTTCTCCTGCCCACAAGCAAGATGAGCTCCCCTTTGTTGATCTTAATCCATGCTTGGCAGGAAAGAGTGAGGCTTCTTATGTTGAGGTAGATCCTTCAATGCTGATCAATGTCATGGGAAGATAAATGTCAATCTTCTGAGATGTTTTCAATTAGCCATCAGCACGAACTTCTTCTTCAAATTTCAGTTTATCCACCTGTGATTTTAATTCTCTAGTTGTTTTAGGAGTGCATTTTTCTCAATTTCCAACTCATTTTCACCTTCTTCCACAAATTTGAGGAAATTTTACGTGCTCAAAGTATCATCAATTCATTGGAATTTGGAAAAGTGTTTTAAGGAAGTCCTGAGAGAATTTTCTGGTCACTTGGACCAAGTGTCCTATTTGAGCTTCTATATTTTTCAATCTAGCACTAGTGTTGACCTAGAAGGCATCTGAATTTGAAAATTCCTGCTCATGAAGACTTATCATCTTCTTGTTCTCACCTATGTAGGTCAAATTCTGCTCCTTAACAGGAGACAACTCTTCTTCCTCCTGAAATGTGGGGTTTGAACTCCCTTGATAAGGCAATACTCCTTGTTCCATGAGTGAGTCATTGTGAATTTTTAGGCCCAAATGATGAATAAGGAAGTCAAGCTTAGCTTCTATGGAGGCAAGTCTATCTTCTCTTGAATATTCCTCCATAAGTACCTACAAATAAGAAGAAAAAAAAATTTTTAAAAACGAAATTCGATGAAATTTAAAAAAAAAAATAGAGGAAAAAAATACAACATACCTTTAAAGAGAACTCTCAAACCTCCTCATTTAGTTCATTTTTCCAACCCTTCATGATCAAGTCCCCCTTTTGATCGTGGTCACCCCCTCCAAAAGTAGATCCTCCTCTCAGATCAGGTCACTTTAGATGATCTATTCCTAAAACCAAATCATCTTTCCAAAATAAATTGTAATCAAATAAAATCACAAAAAAAAACAACAAATAAGGTAAATTCAACTAAAATAAGGTAAAATAAAATAAAGTAGAAAGGTAAAATAAGATAATAAAAAAAGGAAAACTAGACCTAACTCAAATTTAGGGTCTACAAATATGTCCATCTTCGATAGAGTTCACAAGTGCAGTGAGCAAAAACAATGAAGCAAGTGAGATGTGAAAGTGCGTGATGGAAATGAATACGCTCGAAGAGACAAAAGAAATACTACTCAAAGTGTCCACAGGAGGACACGACCTGCAGCTGAAGCAGAGGCGTCTAAGAGGCTCTAAAAACTCTAAAGACAAACAACAAAAGAAAAAGTTTAAGATGTCAATAAAGTCACAAAACAAGTCCAAACCTCCCCAAATGGCCGCACAAAGTGGTAAAAGAATCAGTAAGTCAAGTGATAATTAGACCACCAAAGATGAAGAAAATGTACACATATAGAGAAACCTATAAGAGCGCTAGAGAAAGTGCTAGGGGATAAGACAAGAAGGTTGCACCAAACTTAAGATGAGCTCAAACCAATAAGAAAAGTAAGCTATGTCGGGGAAGCGTGCTAAGTGCTCTACCACCATGGAGGAAAAATGATGAAAAAAAACCCTAGGATGTGACGAACCATATTGGTGTCGTCTACGTCGAAAACAAAACAAGACACATGACGGATCGTATAGGAGCCATCTATGCTAGAAGATAAAATGAAAAGATGCGATAGATTGTATAGGTGTCGTCTATACTAGAGAAAAAAATGAAAGATTGCGACGGATTGTATGAGAATTCTGCGCGAAAAAAAAAAAAACGAGACACTTGTGTCGTATAAGTGTCATATATCTGGGGAGAAGACAAAGCATGAAAGAGCATTGATTGATCATGGGTGTCTTCTGCGCAAAACAAAACATGAGACATGATGGATTGCCTATGAGTGTCGTCTATGTTGTAGAATAAATAGAAAGAACGACGAATGTATGGAGTGCTAGTCTACGCCCAACAAAAACACAAGACTTATGGCCGAATCGTATAGGTACCATCTATGTTGTAAACTTTTTGGAAGCAAAGCGAAGGACCGCATGATCGTATACCCTAAAAGCAACACACGAGGCATGACGGATCGTATAGGTGTCGTTTATGTTGGAAGACAAGCGAGGAACGTGACGAGATGCGTATGGAGTGCGGTCTACCTTGAAAAGAAAAACATGAGACATAATGAGTACTTGTAGGTGTCGTCTATCTTTGCAGACAAAACAAAGAACCTTGGTGGAATCTTATAGGTGTCATCTACGTCAAAACTAAACAAGAGACATGATATATCGTATAGGTGTTGTCTATGCTTGAAGACAAAGAAAACAGAAAGAACCTTGACGAATCGCGTATGTGTGGAATCAATAATAAAGACAAAAGCGAGAAAGAATGTATTGGTTGTATAAGTTCCATTTAACGTCGAACAAAATAGAGACATGTGAATCATATATGTGTCTTCTATGCTCGAAGACAAAACAAAAGAAACGCAATGGATCGTATGGGTGTCGTCTACCCCAAACAAAATAAGAGACATGATGGATCATATAGGTGTCGTCTATGCTTGAAGACAAAATGAAAGAACATGATGAATCATATGGGTGTCATACAAAACACGAGACATGATAAATCGTATAGGTTGTCTATGCTCGAAGACAAAAAGAAAGAACACGACGGATTGTATAGGTGTTGTATACGTCAAAACAAAATGAGAGACATGACAGATCGTATAGGTGTCGTCTATGCTTAAAGACAAAATGAAGAACATGATAGATCGTATGGGTGTCGTCTACACCAAACAAAACAGTAGATAACAAAGGAAAGAAAGCAACTCAGGGCTCAGTGAGGCTTAAGGCCTAAAAAATGAAAAAGCTTTAAAAGCGAGCTCTGGGCTAAAAAATGAAAGAAAACAGCTCAAGGCTCAGAGCTCAGGGCTAGACAAGGCTTAGGGCCTAAAAGAAAAAGGTGAGCTTCGGGCTCGAAAATGAAAGAAAATAGCTCAAGGCTTAGAGCTTAGGGCTCAACAAGGCTCAAGGCCTAAAACGAAAAAAGCAAGCTCTAGGATCGAAAAGGAAAGAAAACAGCTCAGGGTTGAGAGCTTAGGGCTTGACAAGGCTTAGGGCCTAAAGAGGAAAAAGTGAAAAAAAAAAAGGAGCTCTAGGCTCAAAAAGGAAATAAAATAGCTCAAGGATCGACAAAGCTCAAGGTATAAAAAAGCGAGCTCCAAGCTTGAAAAAGAAAGAAAACTCTTCAGAAATTTGAGAGCTCAAGGATTGACAAGTTTGGACCTAAAGAAGAGGAAAAGAAAAACTTGGGCTCAAAGGTAAAGCGACTCAAGTGAGGCTTAAGGCTCGACAGGCTCCAAGGCCTAAAAATAAGGAAGGAACAAGGCTTCGGGCTCGAAGAAAGAAGCAATACAGGGTTGAGCTCATATTTCGATAAGGCTTAAGGTCTAAAAAGAAAAAAAGTGAGGCAGAGTTGAAAAGGAAGAAAACAGCTATGGGTTGAGAAGCTCGAGGCTCGACAAGACTCGAGATAAAACAAAAGCGAGGGAAAGGCCTTTTGAACTTCGAAAAGAAAATAAAACGACTGAGTGAGGCTTAGTGCTTTTCGATAAGACCTTCTGTAAAAGGAAAGCTGACGAGGCTCGGATAGAAAAGGAAAACAGCTCAAAGCTAAGAGCTCAGGGCTCAACAATGATTGGGGCCAAAAAGAAAAAAAAAATAGGAAAAAGGAGCTCTAGGCTTGAGAAGGAAAAAAGCAGTTGTTTGCCTTTTTCTATATAGACTAAAACCCCTCAAATTAACATAGCTACGAGAGCCTTACACTTCTCTTGTATCCATGTTACTTTGGATAAATGTGTTTGATAAAATAATTTTCTCTTAATATTCATGATTCTAAATGTAAAAGGTTAGTCTATGACTTTGCAAGTGCCACGGAGTCATACAAGTAGTAAATCTGAATGTGTAAGTCCGGGTATCATTCCCACGAGAGATTGATAGCGGGTATAGATCAACTACCTGACTACTAAATTCCATACTATTTGGACTCCAAAATATAATAGAGGGTTTATCTACACGACACAAAGTAAAACTCCACATACTATTGAATATGTTCAAACTAAATAAAACAAAGTAAATGAATGAAAATAAATTATATAAATAGATGGATTGAATCAGTTTCTGTGAAAGCAGAAAACTATCAATGAAATACAATGGAACAGTCAATTCCAGCACTAAACCCATTGCTCTATTCTATATATGGATCTGATTTTTGTCCAAGATTTCCTAATTATTGGAATTGGATCTCTCCATATTCACTGATTGGATATCCTTGCTTCTCTCGAAGATAAGATCAAACAAACTCTGTATTCCAAATATAACTGCAAGATGCGGGTATTTTCTTTCTCAATACTTCATACCCATTTCTGTGTGACGGAACTTTTACTTACTTTACAGGATTTTAGCAAAGTTTCTACTACTTAATTGGTGGCTCAACTTTCAGATCTGGGTTTATCTTTACTTACTATTATATCTAAGCTAACAGAGGATTGGAACTTCTTATATAGATTAGGTGAACTTTCGATTATTTATATTGTTAAATACACCTCAACTTCAGTGAAGCGGGAATGAAGTTATCCAAAATGAACTTTGAGCTGGCGGTCGATCAGTAGTCGAACATACCCGAAGAGCCTCTCGACTCTCGAGGAATCTGAATTAACAGTGTGCGGAGGCATCTGGATATCATAATGAATACATTCCATCAGCGGTATTGTTACTATTGGGAACTCTTATCATTCAAAGCGACACCGGTCAAGTAAAAACCCCGTGATTCTCCATAATTGTGCAGAAAGAGTGGCCAACTAAATGTAAATCAAATCGTGAGTTGCGTTAGATTCACGCATTGCGAATTAAGAGGAAATGGAGCAGATCCCTTACTGACAGTAATTACGTATCATGAGAAAAATGAATTTCAAAAATTCGTCTAGATTTCATAAATTTTCAGATAGTAATACTTAAGAAAAATAATAGAACTAAAGATCCAGCTCTACTTGTCTCTGCACAGTTCGCAGATTAGAAACAAAAAAACAAAAAATAAAAATAAAAAAAATAAAAATGTACCAAATATACAGTTCCTCTTCTTCTCCATTTTTTAGGTAGTGAAGACTTACTTTACTCTTCTCTGACTATCTATTTATAAAGAATGCGGGCCGAAGATCCCCGAAATGCTCGGTGGAAATCAAAAGAAAGAAGCTCAAACTCTTGTTCTGTCGCAACCTCAAGTTGATGTCGCGACATGGACTTGTCTTGATTGCTCATGATTAGTCGCGACTTCTTTCTCTAAGTTGCAACCAGTTTGTCTTGCAAATGCCTTTGATCAGTGGTCGCGACCTCGTTTGTGGTCGCGACCTCTTTTGCTCATCGTTCCTTTAGTGTTGATGTCGCGACCTCAGTTACATGTCGTGACATCATTGTCTTCCTATTCTTCCCGGCCGAGTTCGCGACATCAGTTTTAGGTTGCGACCACTTTGCTGTTTGTATGATGACTTCATGTGGTGACTTTGAGTCCTTGGTATCGTGTTGGTGGTCTTCTTGATTTCATATCTTTCAATTTTATGTCGAGACCTCATGGTGATGTCGCGACCTGCTTACTTCCCGTTCTTTTGAGTTACTGACCTCGGTTCTACGTTGCAACTATTTTCCTCTTTCCACCTATTTTTCACAAATTCGCGACCTCGAGTTACATGTCCTTGACATCAATTTCTTACTGCTCGACTTTTCTTGGTCGCGACCTTGAGTGGTAGCGACATCATTCCCGATCCTTGACTTGTGGTCGCAGGTTCAGTTCCTGGCAAGTGCTTCTATTTGGCTACAGGTTGCGACTTCCTTCCAAACTCTATCTTTGGTTGCACCTTAAATCCTCCTGTTTGTATGTCACGATATCAGAATGATGTCGCGACCTGAAATGGATCCTTTTATTTAAAAACTGGTCGCAACCTCTTTCTTTTGCAAAAACCTCTCTGGTGGCTTCATAGACGGATCCTTGTCGCGACTTCAGAGTGGTGTCGCGACATCATTTCTTTTTAGTTGGTGTCGCGACATCAGGATGATAATCGCGGCATGGGCTCCCTTCCCTTGATTGACTCCTTTAGTCTGACCACGTTTTCTTTGTCACCAACCTCCTTCTTCAAATCGCGACTTCACTTGTTCAAGTTTTCTACTTCTTCATGAGCCAAATACGATGTCATTGACTTGGAATTTCTTGTGTGAGCATTCCTGTCGCGACTTAAATTTTCAGTTGTGACCTCAATTCTGCTGCAGTTGCTTTCTTCTGATTTTTGCTAAGATTTGAGTTTCTGCTGTATTTTCCTGTAAAATGAAATTTGAGTTAATCATCCACTTTTTTGCAATTAAATCACATTTATCTTGTAACATACTCAAAAAAATGGATTAAAAATCTAATGAGTTTTTGGACTCATCAAATTCCCCCAAACTTAAAATTTTGCTTGTCCTCAAGCAAAGAAAAGAAAGAATTGTTTGTCCTCAAACAAATAGGCTTAGAAAATTTTAGGGACATTTTTTACGATTCATACCACAGTCTTTTTCTCATTCCACCTTCTGATGCGGAATTAAGAATACCAGCATCATTTAAATTTCAGTTTTGATTCAAGAATAAGACATGAGTATACTTATCACAAATGTCTTGATGAAGTAATGTATTTAAACGAGTTTATTCAACAAGTCTTGTTACGTGTGTGTGCGAGTCTTCAATCCTTTCATCTTCATGTTGAATTTAGTTAATCTTAAGGAGTTTTCTTAGGCCGATTGTCAAGTTCCATAGGCTTGTTTTTCATATTGATCTCCGGCTAATGTGAGTAAATTCAACCTTCAAAATCAATGAGGTCTTTCAGGCTTGTAATGTTAGGCTTAGGTATTTGGGTAGATAATGGAAAATTTTAAGTTGTAAATCACCCAGTTTCCACCTTTTCTCTATACTTGTTGCCTTTAACTTTCACCCTTTTTCTTCTTTGTATATTGATTCCTCTGGCTCTTGGCTTTGGTCATCTTCATGTTGAATTCTTTTTAAATTTCAATTTCCATATACTCTTTAATGAGCCAGTTCCTTTGCTTCTTGAACTCTTTTGCTTTTGTTTCTAGGATTGGGAATAGTGCAATGTTTTTTGTCTTCTTAGGCTTTCTATTACTCTTAGAGAACTTTGGTTGCAAGCTCTCATACCAGTTGGCATTAGGGTACTAGGTGTTAAAACACCCCTCTGGTAATTGTTCAAGGAAATAGGCCACAAGACAAAACTTATTCCCCTTACCACTAATACCTTCTTTGCTTCTTCACCTCCTTCATTGTAAAAATGTGGAAATATTTTCCCCAAACATTTCTTCTTATAGTAAACTTTTACGGTGGGCTGGATAATTTGGGCTCTTTCTTTGTAGGTTTATTACAGGAAGGAATTTAAGGTTTTCAATTAGCATTTTATTGAAGAAATAAGGCTTATGTGGTTTAAATCAAGGAACTAGAGAATATCTTAGCGTATATTGAGGGTAGAGCTTAGAAAAGCTCAAGCGCAAGGATGGCCTCATCATTTCTAGTTGTTGTTTTCACCTAAGATTTCGCCTACGATCAATAATCAAACAAGTTCTAGAACTATGGACTCTCAATCTGAATTTCCCGAAGATGTTCCTAATTCTGTCAAAGTTTCATAAGTTTTGTTGACCCAGTGTATTATTTCTTGAAGACTCGTATTTATTCTTGTCTACTTACATTATTTCATCAGTGTTTTGTTCCATAAACAATAACCAATTCTCCAATTTTTGCAAACTAATGAATTTAAGCAAATGAGCAATATTCTAATTTCAGTTTACTCATTCCTTTCCTGATTCTTCTAAAATTATTTGTTCTTGAAAATAACATAATTATTTATTTGATTCATGCACAAAAAGGCATTTATTTATTTATCATGCTAAACAGAAAATGACACAAAAATAAAATTTCAGTCTACTGTTAAACAATCAATTTGTAGGTCAACAAATTTTATTGAATATGAAAACATTTCGATATTGTACAATCTGCTTCCCTTACAAATAAGGCTGTAATTAGAGAAAAATATATTCTTGATCCTAAAATCCTATATCTTCCCTCACGACAGTTCTGACTCACCTTCAAAATTTAGTTCACGGACCTTGAGCTCACTCGAGTGATTCGTAGTGAACAAGGTTGTGCAACAAATTGGAGCCACTTCCCTTTTTCTTTGAACTACGGTTGATGGGTTGATTAACCCTTCTTCACAATTCCTTTCCATCAACCACTCTCTGGATTACACCACGTTTTATGGAATAAAGGAATGGAATTAGTTTGTTTTGAGCTCCATTCGTTCCATAAACTGCGTGTTCGCAACCTTGAGCCCTATTTTTCTCATTCTTCCTTTTCTCCATTCTCTTTGTTTATTTTTCCTTTGTTCTCCCATCCTTTTATAGTGATTTGTGTTTCTAGGGAACTACAAGGCCATTTATTCTTTCTTTAAATTTTCGATGAATGAATTGAATGAGATTTCTCGAATTCTTGCCCCTTGATATTTCCAACAGAGGTTTTTGGGAATTTGGTGAGAAGATTGATCGTTTTTCTTGAAGTTGTTAAATTCCTACGATTATTCTCATCGGCGAGCATGCCTAAAAATCAGTTCAATCAAGACATTGATTTATGTTGATTTTAATTTTATAGTATCATATTTATTTAAAAAAAAATTCTGAATGAATGATGCAAAAGCTGAAAAGTTTGGGATGAATTAGTATATGGAATTTGAAGTGGTATAGATCTTTGGGTTAGCTGTCATGACAGACGATATGGGATTATTATTAAGTATTGAAGCCTCTAAATTAATGAATTTGTTAATTTAAAATTTCTCACTAAGCCAATGAGAGTTTTAAAATCCACTTTTATTGAATTTTGGACTAATCTGGTCGCAACTTAAAATTTTTGTTGTGACTGAAATGTGAATCCGCAGCAGGGACTTTGGTTTAAACATAAAAATCATTCTCTCATACTTTATTTCGAGTTATGACCTCAGTTTCATTGTTTTGACTTTCTTTCCTTTATTTTTAAGCATCCGACGTGCTTGGTTTGCAACTTTTGGTTAATATTAGACCAAAACATAAGCTCACTCAGGGTCAAAATGATGCTGATCCTATTCGATTCAGATCAAAGCAGCTGACTGGTTAGTGCTGCAAATAAGTACAAAGTTTCGTGGCTTCATGTGCGTCATGTTTCAAGTTTGAAGCTCAAGATAAAGATTCACAGACTTCAGTCGTGTGTGTCGAGGATGGGTGCACACACACCATACACCACCACCGAATAAAAAAAAAAAAAAAAAAAAAAAAAAAAAAAAAAAAAAAAAAAAAAAAAAAAAAAAAAAAAAAAAAAAAAAAAAAAAGGAAGAAATCAAATCAAGAAAAGAAGAGAGAATCTTGCCCCTTTTTTGATCTGCTTATGCTGATTGAAGTTTGATTCGGGATATCTATTTGCACGATCTTCATTATGTTGTAAAACCCAAAAATGTTTTCACTCTTAGTCAGTAATGAATAAAATCACAATAAGCTATTAAATTTATTTGAAATTATTATTAAAATAACACCAAGAAAAATTTAAAACTCAAGCGGGTGTGGATTGCCTGAAGCTATCAAATTACAGTCTTTGTTGGTTTTCTCTTCTTGTTGTTTTGTTTCTTCAATTTCCACTTGTTACAGACTAAAGAGTTACTCTTCCAATTGCTTTTTCCCAAGGTAGTACTTTAATCTCTGACCATTAACCTTGAACTCTTCGCGATTAACGGTTCTAAGTGTCAACGCTTTATTTATGTACTTAACCTGCTAATAAAATGGTCTACTCAGTTTGGATTTGTTTCTGGAAGAGTCTTAATTACAGGTTGAATAACAAGACTGATCTCACGCCTTGAATTACCATCAAAGTGATTAGAGTGTGCATTTTGTTTTATCCTTGTAGATTAAAATATCGCAGGCTTCATTCCTCAGAAACTTTTCCAATTCATTTACTTTGAGTAACTATCTTCTGCGACGACTTCATCAAAGTCAATTTTCTTGATGGCCCACATGGCACTATATTCTAGCTCGAGGAGGCAGGAGTGACAAAGTTTTCGAGACTAGAGTACATTATGAGGACATTCAATTCGAGGTTGAAGCGGAGTTATGTATGCGAGGTGCATCATCAGGAAGCGAACCCGATCTCTTATGGAACTTACGGTCTTTCAATTCTCTTTATCTGTATTGGAATTTGAGCTTGCCATTTGTTGAGGATGATAAGCGAAGCTCATAATGTGTTTGATACCATATCGGCTCATGAGTTTGTCAACACCTTAAGCATAAAATGGCTCCTCAATAAAACATTATAGTTAAGGTGTGAACATGAGAATATTTCTTTGTAAGAATTTGGCCCACCTTCAGCGATCATTCTTTAGACTGTTCTTTGCCTCTGACCCGTTTGATACATAATCCACAACTAGAATTTGTATATATGTTCCAAATGGCTGGAAAGAATACATAAAATCCTGATTCCATACATGACAATTACGACTTGCAGAATGCCTTGCTGGGGGCATCTCATGCCTTCTTTGATATTTCCCGTTCTTTGGCTGATACATAAGCTTTACCATTCAAAAGCAGGTCCTTAAAAATAGTGAGCGATCAAAATCTGATGGAGGAATTTTGTGGGTTGTTTTATCTCTGCAAAATGTCCCTCAATATGATGCACCCATTTCTTGCATAAAATCTTGCTTCTTCTTATACAGTACACATTTCCTTATAATGGTCAGCTCCTCTTTTAACAATAATGGTGTCGGATGTACATTTTCTTTAATATGGTCATAACTTTGTACTCTCTATTAAGCGCTGATTCACATTGGCATGTTCTAAAACTAAGAAGTTCACACAATATTAGCATACCGGGGTGATTGGGTGATTGAATAACACTTATGGAAAATTTTCTACTATTTCTCTTTCTTCCTCTTTATCTGGTGGGATTCTCTACTCTCCAAGCAGTCGGCTATCACATTGTCACTACCCTTCTTGTCTTTATTTCTTTGATGAATTCTGTGATAATAGTACCCACCCTAATCGATGTATTTGCTGCTTTTCTTTGCCATTAGATACTTAATTCTTGTGATCGATAACAATATATATGACATAGGACCCAAAGTATGTATTCATTTTCTACATTACAAGCTTATATTCTTTGCGATATCTCGCACCGATGATAGAAGTAATTTTCTTAGGCTTCATTAAAGGTTTTTGACATAGTAGATGGCCTTGAACATTTTTTCATCTTTACGTCACGATGGCTCCGGCAAATCCCTTAGCATCACATGATTTAGGTCTCTGTTCCAATCGTTTTTCCATGATGGGAGCTTCAACTAATGGTTGATTTCCTCGAAAGCTTTCTGGCAGAGTTCATGAAATAGAACTTAGTATCTTTTCTATGATCTGCATGAGTGGTGTAACAATTTTAAATCTTTGATCATGAAAGCCATAAAATCCGACATGTCTGAAAACCTCACAATTCATGTGAAGCGTAGTGGGTGGCATTAGATTTCTTATAATTGAGACTTTACTGGGCCACCTCGAGCCCTCTTTGCGGAGAAATCATGCATGCCCAAAGACAATTATGCAACCATAAAATGACATTTTCCCGATTGAGCTAAGGTCTTGTCTTACCACTTTAAATCTTGTCCCAGGTTATGGGGCATTGTTCAAAAGCGGATCCATACCTTTGGCAGAATCATCCATGAAGATCTCTGTAACTATTACGCTAAAGTTCGGAAAATATGAACATATGTGCTGGGAGTGCCAGGAGCATTACTCTGAAACCAGTAATTTCTTCTAGCGAGAGTACCAAATGGGCATGTAAAAGTAGTTTCTCTTTGATCTTAGGTCTGATAACAATTTGGTTATATCCAGGGTATCCATCGAAAAACAAAAATGAGGGTGTCATCGACTATCCGACATCACGATCGATGAAAATGGGGAAAATGATCGCTACGGTTTGTATTATTGGTGCCTATAGTCAATGCACACCCTCCGTCTTGTCACGGTTCTTGTAGGAATACGGTTCATTCTTTTCATTTTGAAGTGCAGTGGATCCACCTTTCTTGGAACCAGCCTTTGGAAACACCCGAGAACTATCGATATAGCATATATAAAACGCATTTAACCATTTAGGAGCTCTTTTGACAACTACTTTAATCACTTGGGTTCAGCCTCGCTGATCTGGCGAAGTTTTGCATTATCCTCCAGCCCGATATTTTGTACATGCAAATGGAGGGCTGATACCCATAGATCTTCGATTGGAAGTATGTTGCTTCCTTGTATTTTCTAAAATTACTACTTAACCGTTCTTGACGTTGATGCGGTGATATGATGTGGACTCTCTTTTTCTTGTTCTAAACTCATGTACCAAATGGCATTTGAGCAATTCTTTCCAGCCTTATGCACACTAGTTTCCCTCTCATGAGTTTGTTGTTCACATTGCCATTTTCATCTTATTTGTTTTCATTTTATACTAGAGATTGTTTCACTTTGTTAAACAATTGAAGCGTAAGCTTTAATCGAGTCTCTGAAATGTGAAATTCATCATTTCATTGATAGAATGTTGAATGATACAATCAGAATTCAATTCAACATCACGAGAAGGCTATTGTTTCACTAAGCCATCGTATCATCTACATGGGGTGAAACTCGGACTCCTAATAATATTAAAATACCTTTGTACATTTCCAACCACGGTGATGTGATTCACCTTCTGTGTCTATCAGAGGCATCAGTTACTAAGAAAGATCTTCCACGACAACAAAGGAACTTGGGTATCTTCACTCCATCTTGCATGATAACAAAATCCAACAGGAGAGAGTGGATTTCCCGACCTTGACAAGTACATCTTTAGAGTGACTTACGGTTGTGCTTGTTACAGTCCATCAGGCCATACTGATGTATTCTTTGTTGGTGTTCCAATTAAGTCACTGGTGTTGAGGCATCAATTTACACTAAGCGCTTTGAATACGTAAGCTTTCTTGATTGTATTTCCCACATGGAGCAGAATGGTCAAGCTGCCGGGGTCTTTCATCTTCTTCCAGGAGTTTTTCTTTGGATAATGTACTGAGATAGCAGGTCTAGTTGCTTATTCCTCCTCGGCTATCTTCTTTTCACCACTCGATGTCTCTTGAGAAATTTTGTAAAGAGGCATTTGATGATTACCTCACGCAAATGGGATATTTATTTCTATCTTCTTGAAAATGTCAAGAATTTAGAAAGTGTTCTTCCTCTTCTTGTTTTGAAGTCTTTGTGGAAGTAATGACAAGAAGGTGTACTGGCGGCATTGCTCTTCATCTTTTGGTCATTGCCATTCATTATTCAATCACCATTTGTTCTTCTCTCCTTCTTTTGAGTCTCTTCTTTTTATTTGGTCTCTTTCCTTTTACATCATATATTCAATAAATCTTCCCACTTCTTGTTTAATAGATTGCCATACGGTCTTTGGGATATACGAAGTATCAAATGAGGGCCATACCCTTGCTGAAGCTTTGCAGTTCGCTTGAATAGTTTGAGTCTATATTACCATGATATTCATTTCATGCCTTTCACTACCTCATACTACTACTTTTTTAGATACTTGGTATTCTTGATATCATCTTTGAGGTCTGTCCATGCCTTAGGCCATATATTACCTCACATATGAGAAATTCATGGTTCCTCGATCTTGGGTTGTAATTATTGGGCGGATTGGGTTTGCTTGACGTGCAACTTCTTGGCTCGCTCACGTATAACCTCTCGGCTCATGGGAGTCTTTGCGGCAACTCATCCCAGCCTTCTCATGAAGTTCTCTTTCCTTGCTCCACATTTATGAGCGGTGTCGTCTTCTCTCTTGTTTTGTCCGTCCATGCGTGTGTCTGACTTTGCCTCCATATTTGTCGTCTTATGAAGCTCCATGACCCTTTCCTCTGCTATTTCCTCTTGAAAACTTCGGTCGGCTCATATTGCATTTGCCAGGTCTTGTGAGATCTCCGCTCTATGACACTTTTCGTTTGAATGCTCCGGCAGCAGAAACATCGTGTCTTCCTGATGTATCTGTGCAAAAGCATGATACACTATGTCCACTCACAGATGTAAATCTATATAGCCATCGCGGTATCTCTTGGCAACCTCTTTGATCCTTTCCATGCTACACTCCCAGGGCTCCTCATCTTCCCCTTGTTTGAATCTTATTATCTCCTTCTTCTACGAAGTGAAGAATGGGGAAAGAGTACACCAAGTAGGCTTCTGACTCTTCCAGTATGTGTGAGACAACATGGTAATGATTCGCCATGGCTGCTTCATATCTCAAAGAAAATGAGAAGAGATGCAAGCTTTCATCTCACCTCACGGTCTCCACAGATTCGGCTTCTTGTATTTGCTGTATCAGAAATCTTCCGGAATTTTCGTTTGGGTCTTCGATTGGGATGACGATTAGCCCAATGTTTGACCACCGTTACTAATCAGGTGGCTTTAGTTCAAAATTATTTGCATCCACGATGCATTTTCAGTTATAATGCTCTTCTTGAATAATAGACATAAAAATCCTCCATTATGGTAATGGGAGGCCTTAGTTCTTTGTCCTCATATTCCTACGATAAATTATTCTTTCTCACATTATATAAGCTGTTTCTTCTGCTTGTCTTTCTTAAAGCTCTGGTGTTATATAAAAATTAGGTATACGCTGGAATCGAATTAAGAATCTGTTTTCTATGCGTAAAGTTTTCAAATCAAGCACACTCGGATTAATAGGATTAATTATTAAACAAAATATTTTCAAGCATTAAAACGTTAAGGTGGTAGTGGTGCAGCCACTTTAGCATAAAACTATTTTGTTCTTTGCTTAAAAAAGGTCAAATTATTTCCTTCTTTATTGAATGTTGATCTATTTCGTGTTCTTTGATCCCAAGTGGTGGCTCATAAAAACTTGTTTGCCTTTTACATGTAATTTAAAAACCCCTCGAATTAACATAACTCTGAGCCCATGCAGCTATCGCATCATGAAGCTAGCTTTGGATAAATGTTCATTGATAAATATTTTTCTCATGTTAATCATTCATGGTTTAAATGTAAAAGGGTTGGATCTATGACCTTTGTAAGTGGGTCATGGAAGTAGTAATCGATGTAAGATCTGATATGTGTTTCCATAAAAAAAAAAGTTGATAAGCAGATTACAGATCATTACCCACTCTAAAATTCATACTAATTTAGGACTCAAAACTCATAATGAAGGTTTTATCTACATGACACAAATTAAAACTCCTATACTATTGAATATGTTCAAACTAAACTAAAACAAAAAGTAAATGAATGAAAATAATTATATCTGAATAGATGATTAAGATGATTCACATGTGAGAAAGCTTGAAAACTATGATATTCTAACAGAATGAGTGGTCTCTAAGCACTAAACCTACTCTGTTCTATGTATGGATGATTTTGTCAATTTTCCTAATTATTGGAATTGGATCTCCTCCATATTTAGTTGATTGGATATCCTTGCCTCTCGAAACAGTCAGGCCATTTTTGTATTCTAAGCTACTCTTACCAGAATAGGTATTTTCTTTCTCAATACTTCTATTTTATTTTCTGATGACATAAAACTTTTACTTTACCTTCTCGAGTTTTGTAAAGTTTCTACTTAATTGAGTGGCTGAGCCTCCATATCTATACGGTTTTATCACTTTCCACTTGATTATATACAAATTGTACCATGGGGTCAGTTTTACCTATAGATTAAAGGTAGACTCTCTATTATTTATCATTGTTAAGCACACCTCCAACTTCAATTATGGCCGAATGAGGTTATCAAAATGAACTTTCAGAGCTGGCGGGTTAAATCAGCTGATATTCGAACATACCCCGAGAAAAATGCTCTGACTCGAATCTCAGTCTGCGTGTCCACGTAGGGCATCACCGGATATAGGGCCAGATCATTCCCTCAATGAGGTAATGGAGCACACTGTGAGACTTATCCATTCAGCGACACCAATTAGTAAGCAAGACCCAATTAAATTCTCATAATTGGAAAAGGCTGCAACTAGTATAAATCAAATCTAAGCAGGAGTTGCATTAAATTCTTGCATTCTTGTTGAGAAATGGAACATAGATCCACTTTGAAACCTTATACATTACAATAAGCTGAGAAAAATGAGATTCTCAAAATTGATCTAGTTTCATGGGGTACTGGGACGAGTAATACTTAAGAAAAATAATAGGGCTAAGATCACTCTACTATGATCTCTGCACGGGTTACTTGATTCGAACAAAAAATAAAAAATAAAAGAAATGAAATCTACTCTAAAATATACCACTTTAGTTCCCTCTTCTTCCCTTTTTTACGGGTAGTAAGAGATGAGAGCTTCTTCTCTTCACTATCTATTTATCACTTTATAAAAAAGATCTGGAAGAATCCCGAAATGCTCAGGTGATCGAAAAGAAAAGCTCTTCGCTGTCTGTGTGTGACCTCAAGTTGTTAATAGCGACGCATCTGGATATCTTGATTAACTGTGATGGTGGCAGAGCTTTCTCATGCAACAGGTTGCATCTTGCAGTGCGGCGTCAAGTGGTAAGCGACCTCTTTTGTAGTCCCGACCTCTTTTGCCCTAAATCGTTCGCCAGTGTTGATGCTCGCGACCTCTCGGTTACATGTCGCTTGTCATTATATCTATTCTTGACAGTTGATATGGTTTTTGAGTTGACCACTTTCTTTGTTTTGTATGATGACTTCATATGACTTGATTCCTTGGTATGTAATGCGATATTAGTGAACCTTCTTTCATATCTTTGATTTTGTATGTGAGCCTCGCTAAATTGATGTGACCTCTTCTCTTCTATTTCTTTTCGCACCAGGTTCTGACTCGGAGTTCTAAGTTGCTAACTATTTTCCCTCTTTCCCACACCTAATATTTTCTGGTGCTTCCTAGGTTATGTCGACATCAATTTTATCACCTTAACTTTTCTTAAGTCATGTAATGAGTGAATGACATACATTTATGATCTTACGACTTATGAAAGGTGAGGTTCGATTCACGCGAAGTGCTACAAGCGACTCTGAGGTTGCGACCTCCTTTCAACTATCTTTAGTTTGCACGCCAAATCCTCTTGTTTGGCCTTCTTTAGCGACATCATAATGATGTCGCGACACGAAATCCTTTATTTTAAAAAGCGGATTACTGACCTGTTCTTTTCCGGCTCTGGTGGCTTCATAGGCGGATCGCTGTCGGCGACTGGGATGGTGTAAAAGCAGTGGTGTTGCGACATCATTTCTTGCTAAAGTAGTGTCTCAGCGACATCAAGGTGATGTCGCGGTACATTGATTCCTTCCCATGATTATTTCACTTTGGTACCGACATTTCTTTGTGTAACCCTGGCTGTGATCCGACTTCACTTGTTCAAGTTTTCTACTTCTTCTTTGGAGCCAAATATGTTGATGTGACTTGGGATTTGCTAGCGGTAGAGCATTCTGTGAGCATTCAGTTGTGACCTCGGTCACGCTGCAGTACCTTTCTTCGATTTTTGCTAAGATTTGAGTTTATAACAGCGTATTTTCTGCAAAATGAAATTTGGAGTTATTCATCGCTGCTGCAGATTAAATCACATATCTAAGTAGCAGTACTCTAGGAAAGTGATTAAATCTAAATAGTTTTGGTTATGTCGGCGACTCATGCATTTTGGGAGCTTATGGCTCAACCAAGGCTCATGGGGTACAAAAGGAAAAGTGAAAGCGAACTAGGAAGCTGAAAAGGAAATAAAATAGCTTAGGGATGAAAACTCAAGGCTCGTAGGGCTAAAAAAAAAAAAAGGAAAAAAGCAAGTTCAGAACTGAAATAAAATGTAGCTAGGAGTACGAGGCTTGGGGCTCGATGGGCGGCTCGAGCCTAAAAAGCATGATCTGATGAGGGCTCAGGAGCTCGAAAGAAAGGGAAAAAAAAAAGTGAAAAGTGGCTTTCGGATGGGATGCAGCTCTATATGCAACTCAAAAGGTCAATAGCTAAAATGTTGATGACCCTTTGAAATGCACTAATGATCTGGGCAACATCGGTGGAAGGAACATATGCATCGCGTGGTGACAGAGCTAAGGAAGAAGCAAAATGTCACCGAAACTACTAATACTCTAGAAGTATGCTCGTGAAAATCGTTTGGATTTGGCAGTGAGATGGGTATAGGATTGTATTTAGATGTCTTTAGAGTGAATCCCATGTTTAGTTTGGATTTTGATTTTGGAAAAATCGTAAAAATGAAGCGAAGAAGAGAGCTGGGCAAATTGGAGCGCCATGGTAGAAGGCAGGAGTGTTTGAAGCTTTATCGGCTAAGCTACGCAGTCATGTAGTGAAGGCACTATTCACAAAAGGCAAAAAATTTCGGTTACTGTTCAGCCTCGTATTCGATACCACTGATAGTTTAAGGTTCATAAATTATTAATGAGGTTGAATGAGAGATAAAACTAAATAGAAAAACATAAACCACCACAACCACCTTGGCGAGTTCGTCTTCGGGTGAAGACTTAGTGTCTTAACTTGAGCTGTTAGCAAAAATTAATTGAAGCATTACGATAAAATGTACTAATAATTGTTTATTCCACTAGAGTGACATGATTCCATTGTATTGACTAGGGACGGGTGAGAGATCACCCCAACAGGATGAAAATCAAGGAAGGAAACTATGTGCAGTGTTTGGGTTTTGTTCTACTCAACTCTATCCATATTTCAGTGTTTTAGTAGCATTATACTGATAATCTGAAATAATTATATGAATAAGTATATCTTAAATGATATTCTGAAAGTGCATATGGGTTTAAGCTATAATAATTGAGAAATGATTGACGATTAATTCCATGTGAAGAAAAATTAATCGGGGTGCAGCAATTGGTCGATTATTGACATCTTGAATTTGTATCAGATATCTTAGAATGAGCAGGCTTGGCGGGATGCAGGTCGGCATTAAGTCATGAAGGCACAGTTAATTGCCCAAATAGTGCTATTTTGGGCCACTGTTTATAAGCGGGTTTCATACTTTTGTGTACTAATCAACTCAACTCTTTTCGATTGATACATTGAGCTCCCGACTCATATGTCCAGTCACATTTATGGCTATTTTTTGTAGTTTTGGAACCAAATACCTCATATTATCTTGATCGGTTCAAACCACGATGAGCCAGGCTGAATTATTCGAATGGATGATCGAGCTTAGGAGGAGATTTGAATCAAAATCACGAGAGGAAGGAATAGGTGGAATTAATTTAAGAGTGAGCTCTCCTTTCACAACCAAATCAAAAATTTACCCAGTGTAAAATGGTGTGCTTGAAGCGATGATGGAACAACACAGTCTTATTTCAATGTCCTGACAAGTACTAGAAAAATAAACTTTCCACGCCAGTGATACATCTTCTAGAAGTTCATGGTTGAGCCACTTAGAGCATCTTGCCATTTGTAGAGAGTCATTGGTTGTGGAGTTAACTCTCTAAACTGAATCTTTAACCACAGACAATGTGGTTATGCTGCACTGGGTGCATAAAAACTCTACCAAATTATAAGTTATATAGTGGGAATGGTGAAGCTACGGATCTTGTTTTGGAGTTGAGTTCTTTGGATTATTTGCTGATGGCACAACAAACACCCACCATTTCATCTTCATCAACTTCCTTTTCTTGTAGGACGTGCCGTAAATTAGGCGTAGTGGGCATACGGTGAAAGCCTCAACAAGGGAATGTTCATTTCCCAATTTCTTGAACATGTTCGAGGTTTACAACAATGAATCTAATTTTGACTTTTGTAGTCTTTGAAGTGGAATATGAGTCAAAACAGGCTCTCACTTTTCCTTCTTCTTCTTGTTTAATTTGCTTTATTTCTAATTTCTCCCTTTCATCGTTAATTTGTTGCTGTTTCAACTTGTTTTCTTTGCAGTTTAACTTTGTGTTTGTATGATGGCTTTATCTCATCTCCTTTATCTTTTCTACAATTCTTTTCTGCTCATATGTATATCCATACGAGTCCTGGATTTTTCTTGGTGTCACTTTAAGGAAAATCCTTAGACCCAGGTCACACTCTTGGGACCGGCTACCTTACTTGAGTCTCCATGTTCTTGAAACGGCCAAGTGAGCAGATTGCTGTGTGAGATCTACCGGCAGCTTCATATGGCGGCCTCCAGCCGACTCGCTCGAGGCCCGAGTTCTACCGCAGAAACTAAGCGAGTCAAAACCTATTTGAAACTTGATCTTTTTGAAAAAGTGGGTTATAAATTTTCTTCTGTAAATCACACCTTTAGATTAACGAAAATCGGCGACATATTTGGTGATGAGCTGAAATAAAATCACACAGCGCGAAAAATAGGATCCAATATTTTCCAAAAATCCAACTAAACATAAAGGCCCTTTGGTCCTCATCAAAATATAAGATACAGGATCAATTCAGCATAATTTCATGTATATGGTTTTCAAAATGGCATGCATATTTTACAAAAGATATTTTGTATACAAAATGGCACATTTAGCTTTACTACTTTTACTTTACACTTGTATTTTATATATAATCCTGACACATCGTGGGTGAGGATCACAGAGGATAACTGACTTCAACACTGAAAATTGGCCTTAAAAGCAGCTTGTAGACCAAAGGGCTTGGTAATTACTATAGTTCTAAATGTTGTGATGTAGCTGTATGTACCTCAGATGCTGAAAATCACAACCATAAATGGTTGTAAAAAACTGTTTATGAGAAAGCGAATTTTGCTATGAAGAAACATTTCAAAACGTGTTTAACTATTTAACTGTGAAAATTGTTGCATTCTTCTGTTTCTTTATATTATTTCGATGAGGTAGTTAATATCCCGAAAGAAGTCTGTATCTTGGAAATAAAGTACCAACCCCTTTATTTACATTCTACGAAATAACCTGGGCGTGATGCCCACGGGACACTCGGAACACGAAGCGCCGGTGGTAGGAACCTCGAACACTACCAGATCTAATATGGTGAGAACCGACGGGATCTCTATAAACATAATGGAACCTGAACTGACACCTTATCGCCATGTACTAAGTCATTGCGCCCTAACTATATGCCAGAATGTCTGGCGACTACTTCATATAAATATATATTAAGATCCTATTTGATGCAGGCAGAAGCGATATAGTTAATCATAATATCCCACCTGTACTTGCCTTGCACAATCATTCCATCTGGCGGAAGCTTTGGCTGTGCATCAGGGTTTTCCTCGCAAGGCCATGTTTCTTAAATCGAAAGTGACTTTTTTATGAGTATATAGTGGGAGGTAAAAAAATAACTTTATAAATTTATATTTCAAGCACTTTACAAACTTGTAATTTAAACACTTTCGTTTTAGAAAAGGATTTTGAGTATACCTTTTTCTGCGACTAATTTCTTTAAATTCTTGACTAAGCACTCTAGATATAAATCGGATGCTCCAGTCTTTACACGACCATACAAAGTGATAAGATACCCTCGATCAGCGTTTTAACCATAAAACATACATGACTTTCAAAGTGACTATCGAAGCGAACTTGATTCTAACAAACTTGCATTAACTAGTCCATTCGATAGGACATCCCGATAATATGATGTGAAATTATTTAAAAATGTCCACTGCATTGTTCGTGCCCCACTTAAAACTATCTATTTTAGAAAACTTTTGACTCGAGGACTTTCCATAGAGTCTAAAACGCGGAAAACATATTCAAGTACATTTTGACTTGTCAGACTACACTCTACAAATTTCAACGAACTATAAAGCAGTCTCGAAATTGATACCAGGCTGTCTAGAACAGTCAAAATTCTAGAATTCCTTTAAGCCAATTAAAAATTTTAGTTTGAAGTTTATGACACTTTAAACCTCAGAAATTTGGCCAATTCTATGGCATTTAGGCTCGGCCTTCTTACAAATAATTTCCTACCTCTTGAAGTGTGACGAAATCACTAAGCTTTTGGAAGAGTACGCCTACGGCGTGGCTCGTAGCGTAGACCAACTTCTACCTTCTAACAAATGATCTGGGTAGATTTCCATAAATCTAACAAAGAAACAAAGAAGAAAAGTAAAAACTAAATCACTCTCAGTGATTCTTTCTATAAGATATGGACTTTTCGTTTTCTTTTTATACTTTTAATTACTATTATTATTATTATTATTATTTATTATTATTATTATTATTTGGATACATAACTTATATTATCTCATTGAATTAAGTTTCTATCTAAAATTTTTATTTCTTGATTCGAATTCATTTTGAAACTGAACTTTAAATCGAGTCATTTCTGAGCTTGAGATTTTGTAAAAATCTCATCCACAGAGATCCACGCGACTTATCGTCAGAAAAACCATTAAAATATAAACGTGTAGAGATTCAACGAGGGTACTACCCAGGGTCCACTGGATTCATGAGGCAATTGCGGCGCGGTCCAGTTTAGATCATGAATCTGAAAATTTTCTAGACTTTCTGGTCATAATGGTAATTTATTATTATTGTCCTTTTCAAAAATTTCACTATGTTTAGTTTGCCTCCCAAAACTTTCATGGTGCAAAGTGCCGATTCTTTTTTGAAAACATGGTATGCCTTAAAATAACTTTTCAAAGAGATTCTGACCCATGACACTACCAGTGGTGAGGCTCTTGAACGGACATACGGTTACACATCTTAGTACCGCTCGGGCAGGCGGGTTCGATTAGTGTTGGCTGGGGAAACAGAGTTGTGTTTACCCTAGAATATTTTCATCTTAAGCAATACCTTCATCTGCTCTTCTAACAATATTTGTTTCCTAAGTTTGTATCCACGATCTAAAATGTGACCTCTGGCACAATTTATTTGTTCTGTTTTGGCTATTTAATCTCTTTGGCTCCCGAAAACCACAATGGTTTTCTGTTGAAAGTTCTACCTTTGTTCTTAGACACTCTTTGAATTCCTCCTCCATAAGACGAGGTTCCACCTGTGGTTTTAAGAGTGGTGTGTAATGGTTGGAAGGTTGTTGTTGGGCTTGAGATTATAACCATGTGCCATTAAAATACTTCCTCCAGCCGATAGGGACCTTTGCTTGAAGCAAGTCCATCATGGTATTTCTTCTCGGCTTCTTCCACAATCCCACTTCAGAGTGGTGGTTTTTTTTTTTTTTTTGTTGGAGCTCTGTTAAGTGATTATCTGGGTTTGGCCGGTCATCTTATGGGATTTAAATCACACCTCCTTTGATGCTGCCGCTCTCATAAGCAGTAGGCTTTGTAGTTCTATTCTGTAAATTCCTCAATAAGTTGTGGCTTCCTTTGCACTCTTTACTAAAGGCCCTGGAGTTGGCTGTTTATTCCATTTCAAAGTGTAGTTCATGGCATGTTCTCATGGCATGGTAGAATATATCCATTGAGTCATCTTCATATACATGCATCGGGCATCTTCTGCTGGTCGCTATACCTTTCCCAAGCATTGTAAAGACTCTCATCCTCTTTCTGTTTAAAGGCAATTATTTCTCCTCTCCTCTCTGAAGTGAGAGCATGAGGGAAAATCTACTCAAGTAGGCTTCTACTAGCACCTCCCATGTTGTCATTGAGCCATAATACAAGGACACAAACCAATCAAGCAATATCCTCATCGAAAAAATGGAAACAATTTCGCAACTCAGAATATCTAGTTTATTCCCATTTAATTTTAAATGTTTTCCATCCTCAAGAACCTCCCCAAGTGATCATTTGGATCCTCACTTGGGTGTCCAATAAATTGGTGCTGCTGAACCATGGTGATGAGTGCAGACTTTAGATCAAAGTTATTTGCTTCTATGGTAGGTTGCCTGACTGCAAAGTACTCATCCCTGATGATAGGTCTCTACAAGTCTTGCATTATTCTCTGCCTTTGAGGTATTTCTGCTACTGCAATTGGCTCATTCTGATTAGTCTCTTCTTGATTTGCCATAACTATTGTTTTTGCTACTATTCTCACTTTATTTAGATTTTTCAATGTCTTTTCGATTTCAGTATCCAGTGGTAGCAATTCAACTTCCGACTTCCTGTGCATATGACCAGTACCTAAAATTGTATACATTGAAATCAAAGTGAGAATGTTATATAATTTGATGACATCATTCTTAGATCATAAAAAGATCAGTAGCTTTCAACTACTGCTAATAAAAACTAATTTTTTATAAAAAATTTCTAAAAATTTTGATAAAAGAAAATGTCTAAATCGGCAATTCCTCTTTCGTTGGAATATTGATCGCTCAACTCTAAATCAACCACACATAACGCGGCAAAACTTGATTAAATGATTTTTGTATAGACCAAATTCATACAAAATTTCTAACACTTCTACTAGAGGTTGCTTAGAATCTGTAGTAGCATTGCCAAAAACTGTTAGAGATCGGATGATCGCTTTTTCTATTTTTTTCCTTTGGATAACATATTAAAAATTCAATTTGGTCTAAATCACTGCAAGTGCATAGGTCATAAAAGTAATAAAATGGATTATAAGTTCATATATCATTCCCACAAGGATTTATTAGAAAATCTAAAGATCAATTACTCCAATCATCAATCAGTTCAGAACTGATAGGAACTACTTTTTCAACATTCTTACATTAAGCTTTTTCAAAATCAGACTGCTTTTCAAGCTCTGATTAAAATTTGAAGTGTACTTCTTCATCTCCCACCCTAAGAGTGAGCTTTCCCTTCTTCACATCAATCAAGGCTGCTCTAATGGCAAGAAATGGCCTGCCTAGCAGTAGTGGAACTTGCTTGTCTTCTTCAATGTCTATCACAACAAAATCCACAAGGAAAATAAACTTTCCCACCTTGATTAGTACATCTTCCAGGATTCCTTCTTGTTGAGCCATAGACTTGTCTACCATTTGTAGAGTCATTGTTGTAGGAGTTAACTCCCCTAAACTTAGTCTTTTAACCACAAACAATGGCATCATATTGATGCTTGCACCAGAATCACATAAAGCTCTATCAAATTCATAGTTCCCATGCTGGGTATCAATGGTGAAGCTTACTGATCTTGCATTTTCAATGGCAAGTTCTTCTGGATTATTGCACTGCAAGTTGCTAACAAACTTACCATTCCATCTTCATCAAACTTCCTTTTCTTACTCAGAATGTCCTTCATAAATTGGGCATAATGAGGCATCTAAGCCAAAGCCTCAACAAAAGGACTGTTCATTTCTAATTTCTTAAACATGTTCAAGAATTTAGCAAACTGATCATCTAATTTTGACTTCTACAGTCTTTGAGGGAATGGAATATGAGGTACATAGGCTCTCACTTCCTCCTTCTTCTTCAGTTTTTCCTTTTCAGTTTGCTGCTTTTGCTGCACCTCTGATTTCTCCATTTCATATATAAATTATGTTATGTTAAGCCTGCTTTCTTTTGTTAGTTTATGCTTCGTTCTTATTTCTCGCCAGCTTTATCTCATCTCCTCCTTCTCTTTCTGCACTTTTTAATATAGAATTCTAATGAAGTTATAGCCATGTAGTCCTTGGGATTTTCTTATGTAACTAAAGAAAGAATCTAGATCGATTCCCGCATACCTAGTGGCCGCCTACTCCTACTTGAGTCCCGTATTCTTTAAAGAAGCATTAGTGTTGGCTTGAAACACAATTATGTTTGCCTAGAATGCTGCCAACTCAACAAACTTCTGCTCATGTATGTTCAACAATATTTTGTTTTAACCCATGAAATTTAACATCTGATCCTCAAAAGACTAGGACCTCCTCTAGCTTGAATTGTCTCTTCTATGACTGCCCTGATGTTGTTGTCCTTGGAAACCCTATGGAGAATAATTCTACTGAAAGTTCTGTACTGGTCTTGGACCCTACTGCACTCCTCCTCCATAAGACAGGTTCTTATGGTTTCCAAGGGCTGGTGTGTAATGGGTTGGAAGGTTATTGTTGGGCTTAAAGTTATAGCTCTTGTTGCCATTCAAATACTGCACTTCCTCCACTTGATAGGGACCTTCATGAGCAAGTCCCTCATCAACACATTTCTTCTCAGCTGCTTCCACAATCCCCACTTCATGAGTCGAATGATTTTTTCTTTTGAGTCTGTTCATGATTACATCTAGTTTTGCTTCTATTGCAGTCATCTTATTGAGCTTAATCACACCCCCTTTCAATATGCCAGCTCGCCTCCCCTAAGCTTTAGACAGCCATGTAGTTGCTTTACAAAATTCCTCAATAAGTTGTCTGGCTTCCTCTGCACCCTTCCTTCTAAAGGCCCTTCCTGAGGTTGCATCAATTTTCTATTTCAAGGTGTAGTTCATGGCATGGTAAAATATATCCATTTGAGTCATCTGCTATAGGCCATGCATGGGTCATCTTCTCAGTAGTTGCTTGTACCTTTCCCAAGCATTGTAAAGACTCTCATCCTCTTTTTGTTTAAAGGCAATTATTTTTCCTCTCCTCTCTGAAGTGAGAGTAGGAGGGAAAAATCTACTCAAGTAGGCTTCTACTAGCTCCTCCCATGTTGTAATTGATCCATAAGACAAGGACTCAAACCAACTGGTTGCAACATCCCTCAATGAAAATGGAAATAGCTGCAACTTGATAACTTCTGGGTATGACTCCATTTAGTTTTACAGTGTTTATCATCATCAAGAACCTTCCCAAGTGCTCATTCGACCACATGTGTCCAAGAACTCGGGTGTTGCTGAACCATGGTGCTGAGTGTAGGCTTTAGCTCAAGTAGCAAGGATAAAGGCTGAGGTAAGCACGCAAGTGTCCAGGCTTGACGCGGATATAGGCACAACATTCGAGGTGAACACCACCCTTTCACCTCGCATCGCTGATGTCGCCCCGTCGCTGACCTACAACGGAATCGATGGAGACTGAAGGCCACATTGAAGAATCGATGGAGTCATTCGATGACGTATAAAATATGAATCAGGAGTTCACTTCGAGCTGGATCGATCTTTAGAGGGGGAGATCAAAGGTTAGCGTGAGTAGCAGGCAGTGCACACCAGTCAAGCCGTAGATCCGCCCCGCAGCTGCGAGTAAACCCAAGCCCAAGCCTGCGGCACGCCGGAATGCCAAAGACTTGAGAACTCTCCGGGACATGGAGCAATACTTCATCGGGCTCGAATACCGCGCGAATGTAATGATAACCACTATGTATTTGACATGTGAAGCAAAGCTTATGGCTAATTTCAGATGGTGATCACACCGGCTGTCAGGTCAACCAAAGATCGAGTCGGGAGATTCTGAAAAGGAGCCTATGACGCTCCTAACCACAAACACAACGTTGATGGTGAGGGAGTCTCTGAAGAAACTGAAGTAGACGGGCTCAGTCAGAGACTATGTGAAAGAGTTTAATCCTCGCTAACTCGACATCACACATGTCCGTAGCCGATGCTATTCAACTTCACGCCGAAGCTGTGTTGACGGGCTCAACCGAACTCAGAGGGCAGGCCCAAGACTTGCGCCGAAGAATGACGCGATCGTGACCGCTCTATCCGACTACAGTGACTCTTTCTCCCCTACTCCCACCTGGGTGCGGAAAGGCCGAACAGAGTCGAACCGGAAGTCAGAAGCAAAGACCTCCAAGAGTGGAGGCAAGGGTTGGAAGAAGCCACAGGATATGCAGGCTAAAGTGGGGGAGAGAGGGACTTCCTCAAAAACTACCAGGCCGTCGGGATGTTACATCTACGATGGGTCACATCGAGCGAGGGATTGCCCAAAGAAGGAGAAGCTCAATGCACTCATGGTCGAAGACGGGGAAGAAAGCGGGGCAGAGGTCCCTACAAGAGCCAACCCTCTTCAGTTGTTGAATGCCATTCGAGCCGAGCGACTCCTCACGTGGACCGATGTACGCTGAGTTGTCGACCTGAGGTAGAAAATTATGGCATTGGTAGACAAGTGGGCAACCCACAATTCAGATCAACAAAGGAGGCAGCCAGACTTGATCAAGCTACTAAAGATGATAGTAAGCTCAAAAGTCGTAAATAGCCGCTAATAAGAGACGCATGGTATGTGGCAAAGAACATGGCAATTCATATGGGATTGAAAGGTACGATAGACTTACTTTAGTGTTCCTTTGATGATTTTGATTTCCCCATTTTAGGCAACAATTTCTTCTAAAGAGCCAGCCGATTCGTTTTCGCTAAGTAGTGTTCGGAATCAACAAAATTTATAATCCCAGATCTTACTACTCGACGTGAGCAAAGCTACCGTAGTATAGTGGCTTTAGGGTCGAATTACTGTGATGGGTTTTCTTCACAATTGGATTTACAAAGTGAGGTTCAAAAATGCATTTCAATTGATTTTCAGGTTTGGGTAAACAAGGGAGTCAGATGGTTTGCAAACCGAAACTAAAATAAGAAAAAATGTAGAATAACCCCTTAGTTCAGCCATCGGTTTAGGGTTTTAAGGCAACCAACATGTCTCGGTCTTTTTCCTCAGATTAGGGAGCACGACATATAGTCATTTCCTCGAACCTGATCTCATTTAGCTTTTAAACCTAAACCCTAAGAGTTTTCTTGAATATAGCATTTGATTAGCATAAATGTCCCTTAGCAAAAGGAAAACATTATCTCAAAAAACCCTACCCTATAATAACTAATATCAGGAGACAACTTAATCGGGCATCGTGATCTAGCGAAAGTATCCACTGAACCCAAAAAGCTTGCCAAATACACATTAGGGAGAGCATGCTTAAGAGATTTTAACCTATTGTGAGAAGCAGGAACGTGAACAACCATAAACGCTCACATGAAAAGCAAGAGAACGGTTGGTTTACCTCAAAACCTGCACCCAAAGGGCCTCTCTCCTTCAAGGATGGTGAGGTTTAAATAACCTCCTTTGATTTGTCATCATCAAAGGGTGTTTGGCAACCGAGAAAAAGGAAAAGAAAATGAAAGAAAGTGGAAGAAAGGAGGAAGCAGCGGCAAAACTGCCGCCCCTGTCTCTGTATTGCCGAAGTGAAGTGAAGTGAATTGATTGATATAAACCTTGACTCTAGCTTATATACGGCTCAGAGCAAGGGAAATTACAAAAAAAACTAAAACTAAAACTATTACAAGGGATTAAATTTGGAAGAAACAACAAAATGTAACAAAAATCGGAGAAGGCTTCAAAAGGGGAACATGTCATCGGATGAACAAAGGCTCGTAGGGATTTTTACCGAAGTGAGCTCGGGCAGTGAAAAGCATCTCTATAACGCTCCATTTTCTTTTGTTTTCGCTATTCTTTCCTCCGGTCTTTGATCTCGCAATGTTTCAGTTTGACTTGAATTCTTCGCGGCTTGGATCGACTCAACAATTTTGCATAATTAGCTCGTAAAACTCAAGAAAATTTGCCACAAAATGCTATCATTAGAATAGTAGGGACCTTAATGTGCAAATCGGGTTAATTAGAATGATTAGTACACAAAAGCACTCAAAACTTGAAATAAACAGGGTTCAAAATAACACTTTTTAGGCACTAATCAGTAGCCTTGTTGCCGCACTTGAATGGACTGTTGATCATGGATGAGAAGCAGCCATGCTTTATGGCCAGCATCGCAAGTCACCTAAGAGACCTTCAGGGGAGAAGATCCTGTCTGCCCTGCAACTCCTCGATAAAGGCCTTAGGAAGGGTGAGCACACATATGTCGAGGCAATGATCGAGATCAAGCCGGACAAGCAAGTTGAAGTGCCAGATGCCATAGCCCCCATATTGAGGAGATTTGTCGAAGTTATGCCTCCCGAGTTGCCTAAGAAGCTACCACCGAGAAGGCAAACGGATCATCAACAGAGCTCGCGCTGCAGATCGAGACCTCCCCGCCCAAGCTCCCATTCCGATGACTCCAACCGTGAGTCAGAGAGTTGCGGAAGCAATTGACGGAGTTGCTGGATGCGGGTCTGGTCTAGCCCTCCAAAGCGTCGTATGGAGCACCGATGTTGTTTCAAAAGAAGCAAGATGGGACGCTTCAGATGTGTGTGGACTACCGGGCACTGAATAAAGTCACGATCAAGAACAAGTATCCGATACCTTTGGCTGCGAATTTTTCGATCGATTGAGCAAGGCCGAGTACTTCACCAAGCTAGACTTGCGATCGATATCGCGCGCTCACGGCTGAAGGGACGAGGTAAAGACTACATGTAACACTCAGATGGAAGCTTTGAATTTTTACATGCCATTTGGTTTAACTAATGCTCCTCGCTACATTTGTAACCTCATGAATGATGTCCTATTCGAATTTCCTCGGATTCATTCATGGTGGTATACTAAAGACTATATAGTTTCGATCTACATCCCAACTTCTTAAGATCATATTTTGAAGACCTTGAGATGGTGCTTGACAGACTGAGGCAGAACCAATTGTATGTCAAGAAAGAGAAGTGTGAGTTTGCTCAGACCGAGATCAAGTTTTTGGGTCATCTGATTTCAAAGTCCGAGATAAGGAAGGATGGTGCGAAGGTGGTGGCAATTCGAGATTAGCCAGCCCCAACCAAGGTGACAGAACTTCGATCGTTCCTCGGCTTAGCAAACTACTACAGGAGATTTATACTGGGCTATTCCAAGATAGCCACGTTGGGCTCTCACCCGACCTTTGAAAATAGAGGAAGTGGGAATGGGACGTAGAGTGCCACTGCCTCACTTAAGGTCCCTTCCAATTAACTAAGTATTCTATCCACTCTGCTCTTCCAAATAGCTTCCATCTTCTTATCCTGTAGGATGCTACATTATGGCATTTTGAAGATCAAATCCTTGAGTATGCGTGGTTGAAGTCAACGAGGATGTTGAATACCTCTAGTGGGAGAGGGTTTGTTAGCCCCTCGACTAGATAACACGAGTCCCGTGTAACGAGGTCACGCCTTTAGCCTACGGTCACCCTAAGGGAAAAAGAGCTAGGAAAAGTAGGGAAACAAGTGCTCGGAAGCACAAAGTGTGAGCCAAGCACGATATGCTGAGGGAAGGTTGCAAGCAAGTAATCCCCGTTGGGACGCGCATGCTGGCTGTCACGTGACTCAATGTACCAGAGGGCCCCGAGGTGTGACACTCGTAAACTGAATTAAGTATGGGGATGCTCGCAATATGCAGAGAGCCTCGGCGGCAAGCTCCTAATCCGAGCAACAAGGACTCAGGATGGAAGGACTTCAGCAGGAAGGACTCCTAGGCGGGAAGGACTCCCAGGCGGGACTCCCATGCGGGAAGGACTCCTACTCCCAGCGGGGATTTACGCTGGGCCGTGCATGTGAGTTTTAATCGTAAATAACCTCTAGTGCGAAGGATTGCATTGGTTTCCTGATTGAAGACTAGAGTTATAGGACTCTTAGTCATATTTGTACTAGGATCGCTCTTGAGCATCCTATATAAAAGGGCCCCATGATGCCCACTGGGTTAATTTATATACTGTGAGTTAGATCCACGATAAAGATAGAGCATCCTGAGATGTGGGAGCCTGAGAAGAGAGCCTTGTATTTTAGTAGCTAATAAAATACAAGTGTGTCGGGGGAGAGCCGCCCTATACGCATTGTGTTCGAGAGAATCAGAGGCAAGGAGAAGGCTGGCCTACGGTTCCTAGCGCCGCACACCCAGCTTCGAAATCGGGCGCATGACGCTTGGTACCCCCATACAGGTCGCTTGACTACATAGTACTCATCCTTGATGATAGGTCTCCAGAAGTTCTCCATTGTAGACCTCTGAGGTCTTTCTACTACTGCAACTGGCTCATTTTGATTAGTTTGTTCTTGCTTTGTCATAATTGTTGTTTTTGCTACTATTCTCACTTTCTTCATAATGTCTTTTTAATTTCAGTATTTAGTAGTAGTAGTTCAGCTTTTGGCTTCCTGTGCATATGACTAGTACCTGAAATTGTATACATTGAAATCAAAGTGAGAATGCTATATAATTTGATGACATCATTCTTAGATCATAAAAAGATCAATAGCTATTAGCTACTGCCAATAAAAACTATTTTTTTGAAATTTTTTCTAAAACTTTTAATAAAAGAAAATGTCCAAATTAGAAATTTTCTTTTTTGTTGGTGTAGACCCTCAATTTTGTCCCTCAATGCTTGTATTTATCCTATGGGTGTCACACTCACCCATCGTTCTCATATGGCACCGTTAGGGTCCTTTTAGGCTTAGTCGGTCTCCGAGCCTCTAGCTGGATCAGACAAGGGTCCATCGGGAGTGCTGCATGTAGTTCACTTGACACATCAAGGGCTTCTTTTTTTAGTTATTGGCATCGCCATAGCCAAGTGGGCCCCTCGAGGTTTTGGTAATCTAAATCGTAGTTTATTGGAGTATGTCGAATTCGAATCACTTGGGCTTGTTTTGATCATATCTCCCTCATCTGAACTTGAAATCATGCACCATTTATTTTGTTGGATTCCCTACTCATTGAAAAATTCTCTGAAAAAATTTGATACTTTTTTTATCAACAGGATTGACCGGTTGGAAACCGGATCAACCAATTCAACAAATTTCGATTAAAGTTCATTATCTCGAAATAAGTTCACCCGGAAAGCACCTCGAGCTTTTTTTGGTCATATCTTCCTCATCCGAACTTGAAATAATGCACTGTTTAATTTTTTGGATTCCTTACTCTTCAAGGAAAATTCTATCAAATTTTCAAATATTTTTTGCAATCGGATCTACTAGTTGGGAACTATACAAACAGCCTTCATTAAATACTTTGGCGTGGAGCATTGTTTCTCTTTGTTAGATTTTGGGCCTAAATCCTACTTGGTTCAGGCCCATAAGCCCCATATCAGTCCTAGGAATGGGTTGTGTCCAATTTTGGACCATGTTATGGGTTTCTTTCAACCCACCCCGGGTCCACTTGGATGCTTGATGGTTAGGGAAAGAAGTAAATGTGGCCAGCTATGGACCTTGGGAATAGAGGAGTGTTTATGGAGTTGGGGAAGTCAGAGATTGATTGAGGGAGTTCCCAGGACTGAAGATGCACAAAATGGAGTGAGTTTAGAGAAGAATAAAAATACGAAGGAGAAGAAAAAGAAAGGAAGGAAAAGAAGAGGAGGAGAAAGAAAAGAAAAGAAAAGAGAGATTCCCTAGGATCCCCGGTGTGGGAGTGGTTCCTCTCTATTTGAAGAGGACTTCCTATAGAATTGAAGGAGGGATACCTGGTTTTGGGAAGTAGAAAAAAGAAAGAAGGAAAAAGTGGGGAGTGGGAGGAAGCCGTGAATCCCACAGTACGAAAGTTGTATGCTTCTCCCGTTCAGGCTTGTCTTTGCCTTTGATGTTTGCGCCTCATTTTAAAGAACACGTATCAAGTTTGTGCCGCTTCTCGCCTATTCGTGAGTCAGTAATTGTACCGCTTTTATTTTGTTGGATTCTTGACTCTTTTAGGAAGATTTTGAAAAATTTTGAGAACTTCTCTCAATCGCCTGAACCAGTTGGGAAACTGGATCAACCGGTTCATTAAGTTATATTTTCAAGAACAATGTTAGGGTAATAGGTATTTGTTTGTGTCGCCTTACCATTCGAGTCGAAATTGTACTAAATTTATTTCGTTGGATCTCTGACTCTATGAGGAAGATTCTTACAAATTTTGAGAACTGCTCTCAACCGGCTGGACCAGTTGGGAAAATAGATCAGTCGGTTCATTAAGTTCCATTTTCTGGAATAGTAGTTGTGGCACTCGCACGTTTGTGTCGCTTCACTCATTCGGAGTCATAACTATACGCCCTTTATTTTGTGGGATTCCTTACTATTTGAGGAAATTTCTAAAGAAATTTGAGAATTGCTCTCAACTCGGTTCATTAGGTTATGTTTTTCGAAACAGCAGTTAGGGCACTTTACCTTGTTTTGATCGGTTCTCACTCATCCGGAGTCGGAATCGTACACTGTTGTTTTTTTTGGTTCCTTACTTTGTGAGGAATGTTCTAAAAAAATTTTAGATCTGTTCTCAACCAGCTCATCCAGTTAGGGAACTATATCAGCCAGTTCATTAGGTTTTTTTCTAGGGATAGCAGTTAGGGCATCTTGGCTTGTTTCAGTCGGTTCTCACTCATTCGTGCTCAGAATCATGCATCATTTGTTTTGTTAGATTCCTTATTCATTAAGGAATATTATAGTGAAATTTGAGAATTTTTCTCAACCGATTGGACTGGTTGAGAACCTATTCAACTGGTTATGCAAGATAGCTTATGGGCATCTCCCCTATTTTAGCACTTTTCAAGCCCGAATCCCTTTAAGGCCTGCCTCCATTTTCACTAATGCATTCAGGCCATACTGAGTTTCTCCAAAGATGAGCCTAACTTGAATTAGAGGACTCAAGCTCCGAATTAGGGACAATTAAGAAGGTTTGATTGTGAATTAGTGATTGTGGTTAGTGAATTGTCATTTGGGGAGTGTTGAAAGAAACAAACATCTAAATCCCCTCATTTTCCTTTCACTTCCATTTTGAACATGAACTTTGGTTACTTGATCATGGATGCATGCTGCGTGCTTGTGCTTATTAACTAACCATATTGCAACACATGGCTAGGGACCACAAGTACGTGATCGGGCTTCGCATTTACATTTATAAGCGCATATGGTGTGCTCGACTTCATGTTCAGGGTGCATTCAGCTATCGACCGACCTCTTATGCAACGCTTGGCTAAGGACCATAGGTACGCACTCATTGTTTAGTTTGGATTGAGTGTTTATGCATGTTAGATACTGAGTAGTTTGGTGTGATTCGAGTCATATGTTTAGCTTGAGTGATTGATTGATCTTTGACCCATATGATCCCATGTACTCAATTCATTAGTAGAGATTGAGTTCCGGGCTTAGAGGGGTGCTACATCGCATGAGGTATGATTCTCTACCTGTAGGGTATTCTAAATCAACAAAATTTATAACATAATACCTCATAATACCGTAGCATTGCTACTATAGTATAGGGGATCTAGGATCGTCCACAAGGATGGGTTTTCTTCATAGAAATGACTAACAATAAAGCTTATACTGGTGATTTCATTTCGATATTTGGGTCATGATGTTAGGGATTTTAGTGATTAAAACTAAAAATAAAAATTTACTAAAACATGAAAACAAATCCCTTGGAGTTTCAAGTCACTAGGTTACATGTTCCTTAGGCAAAGGATGGATTTTCCGAGTCTTTTCCTCGCATTGGGGAGGATAATAAAAAAAAAAAAAAAACTTAAAACAAAATTTGTGGGAAAACTTAGCAAACATGTATCAAACTATTCAAAAACTATTTGAACTAAAAGAAATTTGCTAATTGAGCAAATAAGCACTTCCTTTTTTAACTCACCCCCAACCAAATTCGACATTTTCCTCAATGTGGTTATGGAATGGAAATTTAAGGAAGGAAGTGATACCTACTGCAAAGCTTCCCTCTCCCATAAATGCACTAATTTCCTGCATAAATGAAAACAAAAGCTCTAGGAATCAAAATGAATCAAAATCAAACCAAGACAAAACAAATTTAAAGGAGAAATGAAGAATGAAAAACAAAAAGGATATGGACTTTATAGTCTTAGGAAAGACTAAGTCCATCAAACCCAATCTTGTCTCCTTGTTGGCTCGGCTGCTCTTCAGGTAAGGGTTCCATTGTGTTCAAATTCAAGCTCACTTCAAGATTTGATTCCAGTGGAATGTTAACTTTTAATAATCTGCCTTCAGAATCTCAAATCCACTAGAGCATATACTCCTATAAGAATACATGACAAACACTAAACAAAATGTAAAACAATTCTACAAAAAGGGTTAAGGTTAAATGGGGAAGAAATTAAAAATGATATTAAGCAAACTAAAAGTAAAATGCTAAAAATAAATGATAGGAGAAAATCGCTACCAGGATGAGGGTCACAAGTATCCACCAAAGATATAGTCATTAGCATTAAGGCACCATCCCCGACAACGACGCCATTTAACTGCGCCGCCCATGCAGGTATTCTAAATCAAAATTTATAACCTAATACCTCATACTACCGTAGCATTGCGCTTCATAGTATAGCGGCTCTAGGATCATTCATGTGAGTTTTCTTCGTAGAAATGACTAAAAATAAAGCTTATACTGGTGATTTCATTTCGATATTTGGGTCAAGTGGGATGTATCAGGATTTTAGTGATTAAAACTAAAATAAAAAAATATACTCTAAAACATGAAAAGAAATCCCTCGAGTGTCAGTCACTAGTTCAGGTTCCTAGGGCAAAGGAGGGCTCGTTTCTGCCTTTTTCTCGCATTGGGAGGATAACATATAGTTATCTCCCCAAACCGGATCTTCGCTTAGCTGTACTAATCGACCCTAAATAAATATCCTTGAAAATTTGTATTTTTCTTCTTCCCATTAGTGGTTTCGACAAGTGAAGAACATCTCCTTGACTCACCTTCCAATGGTCCATAAATGATAACTGACGAACATCACTGGATCTAGCGATTAGTATCCAATAAGCCTTGAGAGCTTACCAAATACTAACCATCCAAGGTGAATCGAAGAGATCGAACCTAGAATTGAAGGAAATAAAAACATCCTTGAATCGCCTTCCAATAACCCATAGATGATGACTAACGAATGTCAATGGATCTAGCACTAAGCATCAAATGAACCCAAAAAATCTTATCAAATACTGATCATTCAAGGTAACCCGGCGATTAAACCAATGTTTGAAAAGAAACCATTAACGGTGAAAAATACGTCTCGTTAAAAACATGGAAACCCCACCTTTTCATCCTTAACCTTTCACCTAGTTTCCTTTACCCTAAGGAAACGAAGACTGAATAAGTCCTCTTTCAATGTTTGTTTAGCTGGGCCGAAAGAGAAGAGAGAAAATGAGAGAAAATAAGAAAGCTTATGTCGTAAGCTTTACTGGATATCAATTGAAAAAATTACAAAGTCTTTTCGGGGCTATTTTATAACACCAAACCCCTTACAAATTACCAAAATCCACAACTCATAACACTATTACATGAGAAGAAAGTCAGAAAAAAATAAAAAATAAAAAAGTCAGAGCAGGAAGGTTCGTAGGAAATTTCGCAAGGGGCTGCGAAAATTCGAAACCCTTACGAATTTGACAAGGCTTGCACTACATGTTCTGCTTCTGCTTTTGCCTTCTTCTATGCTTTTTAGCTCTGAACTGCAACTAGATTCTTCATGCCTTGATTTGAATCCCTGCCCTCAAGATATAAAGTCCCTAAAAACAACCAAACTTGCCACAAAATTTGATTAGTAGCATTTCTAGGTCTTTAACATGCCAAAAAGTGCTCAAAACATAGAGTGTTAAAGGTATAAAACAACACTTTTTGGGTAGTAATCAAGGTACCTTCCCAATAAGTAACCTGATCCTCGGACCTAGAAATCTAGTTTTCGTGGAACACTTTTTTCCTGACTAGAGTCAATCAGGGGGTTTTTTGTTCTTACTTGATTTTCCCCGTAATAAATAAAAATAAAAAGTAAGTGCTAACTCCAAACAAAACCGTTCCTCACTAGGGACGAATTTTTCAAAGCTAAAAAATAAACTCACTTTTTTCTATTAATAGCGAGTCGCAATGGCCCGTGGATCTATGTGGGCCATAAATTGGCGACTACTGCGATCGAACCCGTAACTCTAGCTTCAAGAGGCTGCTTCTGAAACTTGAGTCAGTATATCAGCTACTACGTTCATCGACTTCAGGACACTTAGGCTACACTAAAATGACCGATGTTCACTTACCCGGGTTGGTATTCGCATACACTTCCTCAGGGTTTGTTTATGCTTATTTGTTCACCCGTCGGATTCTAGCATGCTTTCTCATGGTCAGCTGGTACCTAGCTATATGTTTGATCGCATAGATGGTTAGTTCAGGTGTATATTCTGTGGTAGGCTTGCTTTTTGCGCATGACTCCGTTGCTTGTCGATGACTACCCTCTCTTGCAAAGTGACTCCGCTGATTTGGTTTGTGTTTCATGGGCATGCTTGTATCCCTTGTTTCTAAATCACTAGTCTCACAATTATTCCTCATTGGATTCTCGGGTTTCTCGGGGAGTCATGCCTAATTGTTTGCCTCTCTAACAAGCTAGAGTTTAGAGTAGGTCCAGCTTAGGGGGGCTATATCGATGTTTGGGAGCACTATGGAGATGTTGGATATCCAAACAATAAAAACTTGTATAGCCCTGAGCTTGATTTCATGGATACTGTAACACCCCAAAAATACTCTAGAATTTTTATAATAATTTTATTATATATTTCGGGTATGAATTGAGCCAAACTTGGATTTTTTTGGGAAAATTGATAAATTGTTAAATTGTAAAATGAAATGAAATGTGAGGATATGATTAAATGTTATATGCTAAAATAAGAGATTGATTGAA
>JAEQBH010008498.1:0-77999 GCA_016808115.1 Tetrastigma voinierianum | reverse complement strand
AAATACCCCTATACCCTAAATATATCGAACCATACCCTCCAAACAAAATAAATTATTCATGAAAGACAAATGCCTTCACTATGTTCCGTTCCACTTAAGCATTTATCCAATCCTTTTAGCTCAATATGATCCACATGCCACAACAGGAATAAATATGGATACAATGTAAATTGATTTCATCATCACCTCCTTTAATATAACGATTTGTCATCTTTCAACTAACCACTTTCATTTGAAACCTGTAAACAAATTTATAGAAAATCTCAAAATTATGTATGTAATAATCAATAAGTATAATTGAAACTATGACTTTTACCCAAAAATTTAGAAAAGAATAGTAGTAATATAAAATAAAAGTTGATTGAGAAAAATAAGCATGAGGAATAAGTTAAAGCTTCCATATAATATACTTTCACCAATGGAAAAAAGAAACTTGTAATAAAAGAAAAATAAAATAGTTTTCACCTAATATTTCAATTATAAGAGCTTTCATCAAAGATTAAGGCTGCATTTGAAACCAGAAGAAATGCTTGGGAAATAAAAAATATATGAGAAAAATTATTTTCTCATGTTTGACTTCACGGTAGAAAATATAAAAAAAATTCAAATTTAATCAAACTTACTCAAAATTTTACATATTTTAATTTTTTCTTAATCCTTATATATTATAAAGAGAAACAAATAAAATGAGGTTGAATAATCATATAAAAATAAATTATTACATTTAAATCTACTTTTAATTTTCCTCAAAATTTTATTTTCTTCTACTTTTCCTCCCTATTTTCTTTTCTTAATATTTTCGGGTCAAATGGAGAATAAAGTATTTTAAATTGTCACTTTTAGGAGTGTGGTCCTTAGAGATATAGATGTTCAATGAAGAATTTACTTTTTAATATCACATTTACTTGGCTCGCTATAACACTGAACAACCTTGGCATAATGTCATCATGAATTCAGAAATGAAAAAGAAAACCATATAAATACAAACCAAAGTAGTACCATAAGCATATGTCTAGATAAACATGCATTATAAGCTAACGGAAGTAAACCTCACAACACACAATGGAGCAGCATTTTTTCTAACAGGATCACTAACAAATCCAGCAGCAAAAAAGTTTAAACAGAATCACTTTGAATCCAGTTATTGAAGCAAAAGAGGAAGTCCTAAAAGAAAACCTGCTTCATCTGGATTAGACCGAGCTTGAAAAATAAAATGAAGCATGAGAACAAAAATAAATTGATTATATCCTTACAAAAATTTTAGGACAGACATAGAAGGCAAACTCAGTATCAATTGACAGAGATGTATGCTTTGTTCAAATAAAAATACTACCTTAAAAGGAAAACAAAATGAAATAGAAAAACACATTAGAAATCCAAACTTCGCCATGGGCAACCATTTCTTCCACAAAGTACTAACTTGCGCTAATTCACTTTAACTTGGTGCCTGATCGGCTAATTCCAACTTGACCCATAGTTCTATTCAACTTGGTACTCACATGTTAAAAATATGATTTTTTTACCTCTCATTTGGAGTGTTTATGGGGATAATGATTAACAACTTATTTGCTAAATGTACTTTACTCAAAACAATAGAAAAGGAAAATGAAAAAAATTACATGGAACTAACATTTAAAAATAAGTTAACTTTTTTTTAAATTTATTTTGATCGAAAATGGTTTCTTAATTAAAAAAAGAAAAAAAAACATACATAAAATTCGCTAACCTTCATAATAATCGTACCTGAGCTTTGCTATGTCATACCTACACATAGCTAAGATTGTATCTCAACTTCACTAAAGTTGTACCTCGGCTTCCTTAAGATTCACTAAGTTCGTAACTAAGGTCCTACCCCAATTTTCTAGCTAGCAAATTAAAATTATCAATATACTAATGTATAATTTTGTCACAATTCAACTAATAAACAAAACTAACGAAGACTTCAACCAAAATTCTTTAATATAATTGTTCGTTTTAGCATAACTTATTGATGCATGACATTAGATCAAATCAATATGAGTATAATAAGAAATAAAATAATATTTCAAAACAATAATAGGAAAGAAAATAATACTCCAAAAAACAATAATGAGAAATAAAAATAATATCCTAAAAATAATATAAAATAAAGATAATATCTTAAAACAACCAAAATAGTTTTGTTTATTTGATCCTAATGTCTTGCCTTGAACCTCCACTTGCAAAAAACTGGAGTCCTCGAGTTATTTCTAGATACCGAAGACTCATATATGGCTGGAACAAGATTATTAAGATCAACAACATTGAAGGTCTTTGGAATCCCCATCCAACTTGGTAAGTCAACCATATAAGCATTCTTGTTGATCTTCTTAACAATCTAGTACGATTCATACTTTCTTAGTTGAATCTTGCTATGGTAATCCCTTGTCTTGAATGTTGTCTTCCACCCATCACCTAGACGAATTTTGATATAATGATAGCTACCCCTTAGGTTAATCTTGCTAAACACAACTGCTTCATTTAATGGATCAAGCATATTATCCACTCTTGGAATAAGAAATCTATATCCAACGTTAATTTTGTTGATCGCCCTACAATCAACACACATCCGCAAACTTCCCATCTTTCTTGGGCGTCAACAAAGCTGGAACCACACATATGCTCATGCTAGCTTGAATATGCCCATTGATTAACAACTCTTCTACCTTCTCCCTTAAGATTTCATTAACTAGGGACTGTCTTATAATGAGGTAGATTAGGAAGAAGCACCTAAGAATCAAATCCTATATGGTGTTGTATGTTACGCATAGGAGGGTGTCAGGAGAATAGATAAATCTTCGGAATCATATTATCAAACTCCTTTAACAAAGTCTACACCTCCACCAGAATCTGAGCCTCGACTAAATCTCTACTTTCTACCTCTTCCTTCACAACCATCAAATGCACTTCCCAAGTCTCCTTACACTCGCCCATAAGTGAGGATGGGCCATGAACAATAGTTAGAAAGTTCCTCCCATCTATCTGCTTGTAATACCTTGGGTTAGTTCTCACTTTTTGGTAATTGTTTCCTCTCTACCAGTCTCAAATTCAGCAGTATATTCATTCACCCTCCTGCTACCATATGTACATCTCTGATAAGCATAATAAATATATTGTTCATAGTTGCAAAAATCTACATTGTAATAATTGCTTATGAACCGGACCACGTCCCTCTCTCATACACATCCTTCAATCTATCCCGCCCTTACTAATGCTCCCTTACTTTGCTTTATAAGTAATAAATTTAACTTTTTCTATTCTCGGGCAGCTCGTGTATTCAAAGAACTTGTCCTTAGGTCAACCAATCTAAAAATCCCTTAATATTAAGATCACCACTGGAGTTAGGGATATCTACCTTTAGTTTTTATTTGTCGTCTCCTCTCTAGTTTGGTTGTCACTATCTTCTACCTATTTTTCTGCCACGTGGATTCTCAAATTCACCAAAGTCGGCCTCTTTATTTTAAGTGTCATTAGATCCTACGGTTGGCCTTATTTGATTTCGTATATTTTGAATGTGATTAAAATTGGTTCTAGCAGGACTAATTCCTCCACCTTGTTCCTCATCATTATTCATACGCCCTTGTCCATTAATCCTCAACAACGCCTGCAATTGGGGTTATGTTGTTTCCAACTATTGAGTTAAATTTTGGATTGATTTTGCTGCTTGTTAATCGATCTCCAAACAACATGCAATCCTTGATCATCATATTGGGATTGGTTGCCTTCACTAGCACCAGTATTAGTCATCGATTAGGAGAAACCCGCTTTGATACAACGACCTGCAGTGTGTAGCGATTGATCGATAAAAATACTTGCGTCTGTCAGGAGAACAAAAGTAAGATAAAAGCTTTTAATTTTTGATAAATTGATAAAAGTGATAAAAGTCCCTAAAACAAATCTTAAAACATCTATTTATATCATAAGCATAATATGGGTATAATAAGAAATAAAATAATATTCTAAAACAATAATAGGAAAGAAAATAATATTCCCAAAACAATAATAAAAAATAAAAATAATATCCTAAAATAATAATAGGAAATAAAGATAATATCTCAAAACAATAAAAATAAGAATTTTGATTGATTTGATCCACAACTTACTTATCAAAGGATACAATCATGAAACCAACTAAAAAAAAACAGTGACGAAACAAGAGAATTCACTTATTCGCATTTGTGTATTTACTTGCAAGAATGCTTGCTGCTTCCAAAACAAAAATTTGAGGTTTTTATTTTATTTTATTATCCTAATATTCCTTCTTTCACTTCTAATATTTCGTTTGAGCAAGTTTAATTATTTTATTTTTATTTATAAAAAATATTTAGGACTTCATTTTTTGTTGATATATATCAACAAAGATTCTCAGTACTTTTCATAAAGTGAACTTCAGTCTTCTTCTTTTTTAACTTTTGAAGATTCTAATCATGACCTAGTTTAGAAGTGAAATTTATTCATTAAATCATGATAAAACAGAATAATAATAATTCTAATAACAATAAAAATAAAATTACCGGTAATTACTTTCTTTTTCGGAGAAATGTACGTAAATGTTATACATTTAACTAAAATGATAAATGATGAATTGAATGCACAGACCATAGTTCTCTGCATTGAGAATTGTTCAACGCTGAATTTTTCCAGCCCCGACCTTCGCCTGCTTTAAAAGTAGACGCAAAGGTAAGATTTTAGTCTCCCGGGCCCCACTGATTAATTTCTTTCACTAGTCCATTTGTATTAATTAATTATTTAAGAAACATTGTATAGTCTTAAGTATCCTCTCAATGGCAATGGCTTCTCTAGGACGGCTTTTCTTACTTTCATACATTCTTACAAACCTTGTTGCTTTTCCCACCGTTGGCCAGCGTTTCATGACCCCATTCTGCACATTCAAGAAGAGGCAACTACACAAACAGTATAGTAACGAGGCAAACCTCGATTCCCTCCTCACCTCCTTCTCTAAAACCACCGTTGATTAAGGATTTACCACTCTTTCACCGGCGAAGTCACTGGGATCGGATTCTGCAGAGCGACATCCGGCGAGGTGGATGAGTGCATTAGTTGTATGAACACTGCAATGCGAAGACTGAGACGGCAATGTCCTAACAGTAAGGAGGCAATTATATATGACGATGTATGCACATTATGTTATTCTAACTTCTCCATATTTGGTAGTAGTTGGTGTAATGACCTGATCAAATCACGTAGATATAAAATGCATCTACTAAGTTGAGAGGAGCCTATACTTATTTTATGTGAGAAGTTTACCTTATTGATGTGGGATGTGACAAACGCTTTATGAGACCACAACATCCTCGTTGTATCTCATGAGATTGTGGGGGCAAATGGACACACCCCCTATGGAGCCAATGAAATAGACCCCCACATTGAGGTCGATGATTGACTCTGATACCATTTACCCATGCGGCAAGCCCAACCATGTAGATATTGTTTCTTTGGGCTCAAGAGACCCTCTTGGCTTTAAAACGCGTCTACTAAGTTGAGAGGAATCCATACTTATATAATGTCAAGAAGTTTCTTCCTTATCCGATGTGAGACAAAATTGTTGGAAACTAAATCCTCATGTTCAACAGTCCAATAGGGACAAATTCTGGTATGTGGATAGGTCCAAGCAGTTGCTAGCGAAGTTGTTGCGGCGTTGATTAGTGTTCAAAAAGTGTTATTTTGAATCATGTTTATTGCAGGTTTTGAGCACTTTTTGTGTACTAATCAAACGTAGTGCTTGGGTTACACATTAAGGTCCTGCTTCTATTCTGCGATCGCATTTTGTGACTAATTTGTAGTTTTTGCAGAAGCTATTTATGTCAAAAGGTGTTGAGTCGATCCAAGCACGAATAATTCGAATCGAACTTCGACATTGCATATCGAGAAACTAGAAGAAAGAATGAGCCAGAAAATAGAAGAAAAGTACCCTGATAAAAATTTTTGCGGGGTTGCGAAATTTGCTTCTGCTTTGCCACTATTCATGCCTCTACCTTTGCTATTACCTTCTCACACAACTATTTCATCTTGCCGTTTGAAGTTTTCCTTTTTGTTCCTCTTTGATTTCTTCCCATTTGTCCTTGTAACAGTTAATTGCTTTTGTTGATTTTGGTAATTTGCTTGTCTTGGTGGCTATATAAGCCATTTGTATACACTGTAAAGGGAGACTTTTTGTCCGGTGTGGTTAAACTTTTAGGCCTTGAGCTCCGAGTTTTCCAGCTTTTTTTCTTCTCTCCCATTTTCTCTCATTTTCTTCCATTTTCTCGACTACCAAACACCCTTGAGGATGACTCAAGGGATGGTTAACTAAAACCCAAATCCTTGAAGAGGAGAGACTCTTGAATACCAGTTTGGGCAAATAGTTCTTCTCTTGTATTTAATGCAAGAATTTATGGGTATTTATGTCTCTGCTTCTCACAATAGGTTTAAATATCTTAAATATACCCTGATTAACCTGTATTTGGCAAGCTTTTGGGGTTCAGTGGATGCTTATTACTGAATCCGTGATGCTCCAGGTTAGTTGCCCTACATTAAAGTTCTTGTAAGGGTAGGTTTGGGAGGCGTGTTCTCAACATGCAAGGGACATTTATGCTCATTAAATGCCATTTTCAAAAAGGAAAATTATAGGGTTTAGTTTTTAAAGCTAAATGAAGATTCGGTTTGGAAAATGACTATAGGTATCTCCCAATGAGGGAAAAGGACCCCGGAACTTCTCTAGAGTATGATTTCAAACCCCGGTAGCCCAATGCTTCAAGGAGTTCTTTTCTTATTTTATTTCGGTTTTATTTTCAGTTTCAGAGCATTCACCTCCTTTGTTTTTACAAAACCCTAAATCCAAAAGTGAAATTCACCATTTTGAATCACTGCAAATCATTTTGTACGAAGAAAACCCATCCTTGAGTTCGACCATAGAGCCACTATATTGTAGTAGCTTTGGTACGACAGTAGGTGACAAGACCCTTCCCAGACCTTATCTAAACTCTTGTCTGGGAGGATCTGCGGAGCACTTCAACGGGCTGTTTCGAAGCAGGCTATCGGATCGAAGAAATAGAAGTGAACCCTAGCTCTATACTTAGGTTTACTCGTTTAAACTCGAGAAATTAAAATTTTCTTTTTAATTAGTTAGGAGTGATAAAGATTTTTGCAGCTTTTGTTTCAAATACTTTTACTTATAAAATTTTCGGCAACATACTTATTTGTATGATAAACCAAAATTTACATGTCGAAATTGACACTTCTACTAAAACCCCTCAATTTCTCCCGACTTCTTTATTCGAACTTATGATAATCATTATCATATTTCCACCAACATGCCACATCAACACTCAATTCTCAATTTATAAATACAAACTTACAAATTTAAGTAGAATATACAGATGCATCATATATATGAAATACGGGAATATTTACAAATATACAAATTTCAAAATCTAAACATGTATTGTTCAATTCATATCCATCTCATACAAAAAGTTTTACATCATAGGTCATAAGTTGCCCACCTATATAGACAACAAAATGATTACGTCCTGTCGTCCTCGATAGCACACAATGGAATATAATTAGCTACAAAATGAACAAACAAGTTAGTGCAACGAAAATATATATCACATACGCTAACATGACAATTTATCATTTGTTTTATGATTTCTTTCAAAAACCCTATGTATATCCCTCAAATTGTTTAACCATCACGGGAGATTTAAAACTAACGCCAGCGTGAAACACTAAGTCATCTCAACCACTCGTTACGAATTCTTGCATCATGTGAGCATTAGAGTTATCAACGCGACGACTCTGATCTGGAATTTACGCATCATGATTGTAGTGCTAAGAGCCTACTAAGGCGACTACGGCGGATTTCTTGCATCGCCGCGTAGTGCCAAACTATACAATTAGCCAACTCGTGCGGAATTATGCATCGTGGCTATAGCGCTTATACTTTCTATGGGCGAGCAGCTATGCAGTAATTTTACGCATCGTCACATAGTGCTTGATTCGTGCCACAGTAGGCTGAGCTAAAATCAACAAAATTTATATACATCTAAGTTCACACTACTGTAGTAGTCAAGCTCTTTGAGTATAATTAGTCTAAATTCGAACACGGGGATGGGTTTCATCCTAAAAGAAAAAACGATTTGCATAAGTGCACGGTGAACTTTCTATTTGGACTTTTTGGATTTTGTTTCAAAAGAAGCGGTGTGATGAGTTTGGCTTGATTAAGCTGTAAAAACAGAAAATGGGGTGTGAAAAGTTAACTTTGAAGATTTAGGTCACTAACTTGTAGCTTAGGGTAAACAAGTGTCTCGGGTTTTATCCTCGCGTTATGACAAGCAACCTATAGTCGAGCCACAAAAGGATCTATGTTTAACTAGCAAAGCCTCACCCACACAAATCAACTCCTATTTGAGTTAACACGAGATAACATGCATCTATTACCCTTTACAGTTTGAAAACCCTAACATTAAACATCACATTTTCGGTGGCTCGTAAAGACCATCTAAAAAACCACAGTGCATCTATGATAAGTATGCCTTGTGTCTAAAAAAGCATGGTAAGTGGAAACGGCGGATTAATAACATTCAATGCTATTTCAACAATATTTTGAGAAGATAGGGCCGTAAACACGAGTACACCGTAGCTTTTAATACAAGAGGACAACTTTGCATATGCCCCCACCACGAAGCTAGCTGCCTGCCAAGAATAGAAACAGCTAAGCATCTCTTGAGTTGTCATCCTCGAGGGTATTGTGACCGAAAATAAGGGAAAGAGGAGAGAGAAGAGAGAGAAAAGCAAAGCCACCCCAACTATTATGACGAAATAAAACTTGCAAAAATTGCTTCCTCGATTTGTTGCTTAGGGTTACAAAATGGGAGGGGCTTATATAGGCCACCCGATGTATGAAAATACCACAAAGCAACAATTTGGCTAATTTTAGGAATGAGAGTAATACACGAAGTGAAGTCGGTTCCGGTAATTACAAAAGCATGACAAGGCGTGAATTTCGCTAAGGCTTTCAAAAATTTCGTAAGTATTGAGATTTCGTAGCTAAGCGAAAATTTAAGCTAGCTAAGCGAATTCGCTGGCTTAAGCGAAGTATGTGGTATCTTGAAAATGAAAGAACTAGCTAGGAACGAGTGTCTAGCGAATTCACGGTGTCCCAGCGAAAATTAGTGAACTAAGCTAAGATTGCGAAATTTTCACTAAGGTTGCGAGAGTTTTATGATCAGTAGTACTAGCAATCTTAGCGAAATTCACGGGATTTCTTTGATTCATCAACTGCATTGCTTCATGTCCTGCGCATCGATTTCCATCGCTTTGCCTTCATTCTTTCTTTGATTTTGGTTTGATTGATGGGCGACAATTGAGTTCGATCTTCATGATTCATCATATGTCTCGATATTGAACTCCCAAATGCACTTAAAAACACGCAAAACAACCAAAAATAACCTCTAAGCGGCATAAGTGAAACTAAAGAAGACTTGAACACTTCAATTGGTATAAATGGCGTGATTAGTGTAGCTTTTCCAGAAACCTATCTAATATAGGGTTGAAAATAGCACTTTTTGGGCACTAATCACACTACTAAGCAGAAACGTTGCTAGTCCCTTAGCAATGCAAAACTAAAAGGATATGTATCGCAGTGATTTTCAAAAAGTTCATGATTAGAAAAGGGTTTATATACATATAAACATTGTACTTAAAGCGAAAAATGGACACGAAGTTTGAAAATAGACATGAAGAGCCAAAACCATACAAGACAAAATTTTTTTTTAGGTCAATATTGATTCCATGATTCTCAATTTGAATTTCCACCTAAGTCTAATGGTTCTTTATATAATTAGATTAAGCGATAAATTGCAAAATTTGTCCCCTCACAACTATGCTTGTCATGGCCTTAAGGCTACATTTGAGCAGCCTAGATACAAGGATAGTTCACAGCACTTCTTTCTTTATTCAATATATTGCCAGGGTGCAATGCTTAAAATCCGACTTCACCAAAGTCTAGGTGTAGCAGAGGGTCCACGATGACTCCCAACCAATTAGGTTTAGGGCATGTAAGCCAAAAAGATCAGCGACCCTGAACTACGAGGCTTCACCACGGGACTCACGAATGACTTAAAAATCAAGCACCAACAAATCGTTAGACTCTACCTATCCACCCATGCTTGAACACTCGTCGATGACTCCGACCAATTAAGGCTTAGGGCATCAGGTTTCAAAGGCTTCGTATACACACCCCTCGGACCGTGCTCGGGTTTCAAGGAAGGCAAAACTTCACGACTTTATTTTCTTTTCTTTTTGTTTTTCTTTCTTTTTTGCTTTTCCTTTTATTTCCTTTTGGAAGACAAAACCCAGTGCTTCAAGTGTGGGTAACACAAACCTATCTTAGGTTTCCAACATGCTTAAGGCCGGCTATCTGGCGAAAGGGAAGTAAACAAATTCACGGCTTATTGGAGCAATGCGGAGTGCGGTGTGAATTAGCATAAGGGAGAAATTTTGAGTTAGAGCATCTTTGGAACTATTTGACAGCTGTTTCAAGCATGGAATTTGTTCTAACATAAAGGCGACAAACAGGGCTTCAAATTTCCACGTAGAAAACAATTCAATTGTCGATTTGAAGCAATTCAATTGTTGATTGAAACATTCAGTATCGATTGGAGAGCAACGATTACATATGGTGAAAGCACAAAACATGGTAATCTGTAAATATATATAGACTGAATAGCTTTTGATATAGCCAAAATGGCTAGTACATGCATACCAAAGCTAAACATACAAACATATCACTGCCTACTATGGCTAATACATAAATCCTAAACAAAATTAGTAAATGAGTTGATAAAGCGGCTACTTCATAAAATCATAAAGAAACCCTAACCACCTCAACTGCTTGTGGTGGTGGTGGGTCTGAAAACTGCTGTTCTTTGCGTAAAACATCAAATGAGGGGCTGCGCGATACGTGGTGGGCTCCTCTCTGCGATCGGGGAACACGAGGAAGGCCCGAAGTGCGTCATGATGCGCTGAAGCATAGAGTGACGGGGCCGGCCTCGATCTGGGCTGCTGTTCAGCCCAGCTAGTGGCGGATGGCATCCATCACACGATCTCTAGGGCGGGTGTGAACATACTCGGGTGAATGGTCGGCCCGAATGGGATGGACCCGAGTGTATCGGTTGCGGTGCGGATGTGGTGTGGAGGAGGAGATGAAGGTGACATATGCGGGGCTGGACTCCTCATCTCTCGGGGCTCTGAGGGCGAGCATATCGTCTACGTGGGAGTCCTCGGCCACGCGATCAGATTTACCTCCTCCACGGTCACAGCATTGTCGGAGGTGGAAAGATCTGGGTATGGTCATCCACGCAGCTTCAACGAAACGAACCGGAGGGCATCTAATCCTCATCTCGATCACGGGCTCCATCTGGGAATCCCCAGTGCTCTAGAGACACAGCGGTAGTCTCGGCATCGGCGTGAGGAAGACTCTGCTCGCCTGAGACCCTTCGATGGACCTTCTCCTCGAAATCCATCAAGGAGGTCATCACTAGCTCGGAGGAACTAAGCCGATTATCCCTACGAGGTCCGTTAAGAAGTCTCGAGATGGCTCCCCCTCACATTTGTACATAATCTTTGCCGGCGGGAATAGACTAATCCCGGAATAAATGGTCGTCGGCCAACATCGAGGCGGGGCTGCCTCTGAGAATCTTGGGTCCATTTGTGGTGTCTGACGGTGTCCAGACCATCCTCGTGGCCCGAGTCGGGTGGGCCCCGATCTTCTATAACCCTCTGCATTGGCCGGCGGTATACGCAGGCCCAATTTCTTGAAATCATCCCAGGCAGCTCACGAGTACTGCGGCGATCATCGTAGAAGCTGAAGCTCCAGCGGGGACCATACGCTCCTCGAGATGTCATCGAGTGATAGAGGCTGCGGCACCACTCGTGGGTAATAATCTTTGCCCTCGGAGTCATGAAGGCGGTAGTGAATAATCTCGATCAATCTCATGGACTCCACTAAATCTGGGAATCCAGCCCTCCAGCGGCGGGACATCGTAGGAATGACTCCCGGTAGAAGAGAGTCCTCGAGATGTAGTGCGGGTATTCCGAGATGGGGTGCCTACGAACAACGACCTCTGATCCTGGGAGCGGTGTGGCAGCGATGATGTAGCCTCCGCGTGCGATGTATTTGGTGATGGGCTGGGCGAGAGAAGATGACTCATGCAGGGGCCCGATGTGAGGGGCCAGCTTGGAGGCCGGGCCCTCCTAACCTCCCTCGAGGTACGGGTGATGGGGCCAGGGTCCCCATCGTGTCGATGCGACAAAATCCACGAGGGCTCCTCGGTCTTGCCTCGGGGACCGGTGATGAAATGCGGGCGGGATGAGATGGGGTGGCCTCTCTCTCGGGTGTCTTGAATCCTGGCACGCGGTCGGCGGACCCACCGAGTGCGAACCATATCTAAATACGAGATAAAATGCGGAAGGGGCTCGACTCACCGAAAATGCAGGTTGGGGCTCACTTGAGTGGCTGAGATCACTACGAAGCAATCGGATGAGCAAGGGCTCGTGGGCTGCGTGGCCGGATGCGAAATAGCCAAACAAGGCTCGATGGGGACCAGATGCGGGGCGGGGCAAAATAGCTGAACCACGGGTGCAGAGGGTCTGAGGCGCGTGGGGCTCATTGAAGGCTCGGTAGAGTGGCTCGGTACCGGGGCGACAACTCCGGTGTGAGCGGTCAGGCTCGATGCGTGGCGTGGGCACGATGCTAGCTAGAGTGGAGGCTCGGTCGGGGATCGGTCGAGGCTCGGTCGAGGGCTGAGGCCCGGGAGCGGGCAAGAGCCCGAGAGATGCGCGGGGGCTATGGCGGGTAGCGGCAGCGGCCCAGTCGGAAACGGGCGCAGCTTCCGGCGAGTGCGCGTGTGGTGGTGCGGAGAAATTTGGGAGACTCAGGGCTTCGTTGGGAGGGAGAATGTGAAGTGGCAAAATGGACAAACACATCCCCGGGTTTAAGGCTTGTTTGTGCGTAGAAGGGTCTCCGAGCACCATTTTTATCATTTTTAGCGAATTTGGCCTCTTGACACTTCTGAAATTCAAAAATTGCTATATTAATTATATTAATATATGGAAATAAAAAATTTTATAATAAAATTTTACTATATAAAAGCTGGCAAGTAAAGTATTACTAAGTACTATAGTATAAAAACAAGTACTAAACGTGGAAAAGCTGATAAATTAAAAATTTTCTAAAAATAACTAAAAATGTTAAAATTAGTGAATTAAAACAACAAAAATTATGAGCTATGATTCGGTTTTGAAACACCCGAACCGGCTCATTCTCAAAAAAATTACTCAAGGGGGTCGAGGAGAATGATCTCCTCAGCTCTACGTGCTTTGGAGTTGACTCCATCGTTTGGGTGCCCATTTGTTGACACATTCCTCGGTGATGGATTTGTTGAATTGAAGCGGTGGCTTGTAATTATGGAGTGTTGATGGCAGACCCGATATCTTTTCATCTCCTTGGTGAATTACTCCTGAATTCCTGGACACTGTGCTTCCCTGCATACTGACCATTTGAAACAACTTCATCAGTTATTTGATTTTCATGTTCTAGCAACTTTTGCTTGTTGTTCAAATGAAAGATGTTTAACTCCAAGGTCATGTTACCAAAGGTAAGTTGCATGACTCCATTCCGGAAATTTATGATTGCATTTGCTGTGGCCAGAAATGGTCTTCCTAAGATGATTGGTACATGATTGGGTTCACTTGCAATTGGCTCAGTGTCAAGCACCCTGAAATCTTTAGGTGAAGTAGAATTTGTCTATTTGCACAGACATCCTCGACCCTCACAGCCAGGGATTTTTACCGATGTATCGGCCCGATGGAGTGTGATGTGTCGGTTTAAGTTCACCCCTAAACCTAGCGCCCGGCTACCGCAGGCTCAAACATTGGGTTCTGCGGCTCTAAATCAAGCAATGATTTGTCACAGCTGCACTTCCCACCAATATTAGTGAAATTGTGGGAGATCTGGATCTTGTATTTGTGGGGTATTTACTTTGGATTATGGCAACGACTTGTTCGGTGAAATGCCTTCTTCTCAATGCCCTAATCCCTTCTTGATTGTGCAAAGATCTTTAATTTTGCATAAGCGGGGACTTGTTGATTATGTCAATAGAGGGTATGTTAACCTTCACTTGCACGAAGACCTCCCAAAATGCACCTTGTTGAGATGCCTTCTTCTTACCTCTAAGGGTGCTTGTGGAAATGGAGGTGGTATCGCGTTATTTCATTGAATCTTCCTTTAGGGAGAATATGCCAGGCGCAATTCTCCTCCACGATTGGATTCTTCAACGAGGCTTTGGCATGGGTTTATCAACTTCTTTTCCCTTTGCTTAGAGATGATATAGCCTTAACCTCGTCCATTTCGAATTGTTGGATGATCCTACCTCATGGATTCCCTTTGGGTTTAGCCTTTGTTTGGGAAGGAACCTTCCTCACTTTCTTGTACCTCTAGCAACTTGTTGATCTTGTTGATGGAATCTTTTGTGGGTTATCAATTTTTGGTTTAGTTGCTCTTTCGAAGCCCACGTATTCTCTTATTAAGTGTACTTTCTACGGTATCAATCCTTTCAATGCCCGATTACATTGATTCCTTTTGCTCTTCCACAGGGTGCCTACCACCTTACTCAAATTTAAAATGGCTTGTTCCCGCAGATGAGGATAGTGGTGGTTGTGGTTTGAAATTAGGAACCAAAGCTGTGGTTTTAGCACCTAAAAGGGTACATAAACGAGGGGAGTGGGTTTCCAGGAAAGGTTAGGGTGATTCCTCAAATTGGAATTGTAGGTATTTCCATATGAGGCATTGGGTTGTGGTGGCTATATTGTCTACGAGGTATTTTCACATTACGACATCAAATGCTTCCTTTGTAGGGGCCATGGGACCTTTGTTCCTCTTGGATGTTCGAGGGGGATTGGGAAATTAGTGCAAGGATTGGTGTGTGCCCGGGATTCCAGTCCTTGCATGTGTACTTCATGGAGCCTTTTTCCTTCAAGCTCCTCTAGCTACAGCTAAGGTTGGAAATCCTAGCTTTCATTTCTATATCCTGCGGCGTGTATAAATCCCTCCTCTGGGTTGGTACAGAGAGGCCTCGTTGTTTCCATTTCCCTAGGGGTTTGGCTCGTCTGACCCTTAGGTTCGACCACGACAATTTAAAATCCATGGCTTAGTCGGGATGCTTACTCCCAGAAAGTCTCCTCACACATGGTTTCCAAAGGCGCCTCATGGCGGGAGACATACCACCATAGAAGTGGTTTTACCGGCATCCATGTATCGAGCCCGTGATGTGGGCATGCAGCGATGAGTCTCCATAAATCTCTCTGACAACGATAAAACCTCTCACCATCTGAAATTTTATAAAGGTACAAATTTGTCTTTTCAAATTATTAGTCTTATGAGCCTTTGAAGAACTGTCGGGAGTGCTGCGGCTCGAGTGATTCTAATGGTTAGGCTCAGTGAATTTAGCGAATCTTGGCGCCTTGTCCGCACTAGGGTCGGTGGAATGCTTTTAGCTTAAATCCATGTCCATCATACCTTCCTTAAAGGTAGTGCAAACCTCCTCAAAATCCCTAATATGAGTGTATGGATTTTCATTTTCCATACCATGATATGTGGGGAAGTGAGGGGTACAAAATATGGCCTATTTCTTTACATCTTGACGGGAGGAATGATACGGGATGGGGCACTAACTCTAGGAGGGTGGATGTGATCCCTCATGGTTCTACTCAGAATTGTTGGATTCATTGGGGTTCAGTGACTCTGTTGTTCTTCGGGTAGTGGATCCATGGTATCGGTGTGGCCTGCTTGACTTCAACGGGGAGTCGGATTATTGTGCGATTCTATCTGCAGTCTTCACCGAAGTTCCTGTCCCGGCCTACATACCACCAGTTACCTGGCTTGGGACACAACAAAACCCTGAACCAACTTGCAAAAAGGTTAGGGTTAGCTAAAATAAAAGCCAATTGTGTATATAAAAAAAAAAAAAAAACGGTGAGATTCTTTGCCAAAGTGTTGAAAACTTTACGATTCTGCAAGCAGGTTACAAAAAGAGTTAAAAAGATTACCTTCACTTGTGATGTTAATCACAAGTACACTTCAACTTATCATTCGTAGTTTGCTTTCATCAAACAGCAGGCGCCATTTGGTCGATGCCACGGTAAATTTGGTAAAATCAGCCAAAAATTTATATCTGGCTGGATTCACTGCTGGTAGTCATTCACTGCCGGTATAGTGGTCCCCAAGGGTCGAACACGAGGATGGGTTTTCATCCACGAAAATGATTTGCATAAGTGCCGCACGAAGGTAAGACTTTCTATTTGGACTTTTTTAGTTTTGTTTCAAAAGCAGTGTGATGAGTTTGACGATTAGCGTAAGCAGAAAATGAAGTGTGAAAAGTTAACTTTGAAGATTTGAGTCACTAACTTGGTAACTTAGGGACGAACAAGTGTCCCTCGGGTTTTATCCTCGCGTTATGACAAGCAACCTATAGTCAAAGCCACAGCGGGATCTATATTTAACTGACCTCACCTAAAATCAACTCCTATTTGAGGTTAACACAGATAACATGCATCTATTGCGCTACGGTTTGAAACCACAACATTAAATAACATCGATTTCGGTGGCTCGTAAAGACCATCCTAAAAAACCCACCAGTGCATCTAGCAATAAGTATACCTTTGTATCTAAAAAAGCATAGTAGAAAGTATTGGCCAAATTAATAACATTCAATGCTATTCAACCATATTTGAGAAGATAGGGCCATAAACACGGTACTGTAGCTTTTAATACAAAGAGGACAGCACACGTATGCCCCGCCACAAACTAGCTTCTTTACCTTCCAAGAAAAAGAGCAGCCAAGCATCTCTTGAAAATTTGTCATCCTCAAGAGGGTGTTTAGCGACCAAGAAAATAAGGGAAAGAGGAGAGAAGAGAGAGAAAGCAAACCCTAACTAAACTACGAGATAAAAATAAAAACTTGCAAAATTGCTTCCTCGATTTATTTGTAGGGTTACAAAATGGGAGGGGGAGCTTATATGAAGCCATGATGTGAAAATACCACAAAGCCTAACAATTTGGCTAATTTTAGGGACAAAGTAATACACCAAAGGGAAGTGAGTTTGCATTAATTACAAAAGCACTTATTAAAGGCGGTGGTATTTAAGGCTCAGAAATTTCTAGAAATGAAAATTTCATTGTAGCGAAATCATCAGAGATAGCGAAAATGCAAAATTTCTCTAGAGGGCGTGGTGATTTAGCCTAGCTAGCGAAATTTAAGCTAACTTAAGCGAAATTTATATGAATGCGAAAATGCAAAATTTCGCTGAGCAGTGCCTAGCGGAATTCTGGTGTCTAGCGAAAATTGGTAATTTGCTAAGATTGCGAGAATTTTAAGCTAAGGTTCAGAAATTTTTAAGTAATCGGTAATTTTGCAATCTTAGCTAAATTCTGGGATTTCTTGATTCATCAACGCATTGCTTCTGTCCTCTCTTTGCATCGATTTCCATCACTTTGCCTTCATTCTTTCTTTGATTTTTAATTACGATTGATGGGTTTAAACAATTGGGAGTTCAATCTTCCATGATTCTAATTAGAGAGAGAGAGAGAGAGAGAGAGCGCTCATGTGTCTGATGTTGGGAACTCCCGAAATGCGCAAAACACGCAAAACAACCAAAAATAGCATACAAATGGCATAAGTGAAACTAAAGAGACTTGGGCCTTCAATTGGTATAAATGACATGATTGAGTCTTGTAAGCACTCAAAACCTATCTAATATAGGGTTGAAATAGCACTTTGGGCCTTGTCAGTCTTTAACTTTTCTACATTGTGAGTGACTACAGGATGGAATTCTTGCATCGTCACATAGCAGCTAAATCTCATTATATCTTAGGAATATACATGGGTTTAAAACTACATTTACTTAGTGTCAAAATCATAAATCTAATAATTTGAAAATTCTAAAAACTCTCTTTTCAAATATTGTCTTTTTAGATTACTTAACTATCATATTCATTACCAACATCAACCAATTACATGAAATTGGTAAGGATCTTAAGTGGCGAACCACTTACCTTGAAGCCACGTCACTCCCCGTCAAGCTTCTCTACGAGGCTCGTGGACGTCGCTCCCCTGCCCATTAAAACACACAATATTCCTCATCATTCTTAGTGAAAAAAATTTCCAATTCTCAATTATAAGGTCAAGTCTCAATTAAGACCATTTTCTCTATATCCTCTAACTTGTTTCTACTCAAGCAAGAACTCTCTAATCCCAATTTTATGTAAAGTTTTAGTTTTTCGACCCTTAGGGATCACCCCACGCGAGGCCCAGTTTAATTTACGAAAGCTTGGAGCGAAAAATTATATTTTTACACAAAAACGGACAACCCATATGAAGCGGTGGTAGCCTTGATTTGCTGGGAGCTCAGTTTCATGGTTCTTCTTTACGGTTCCTTATATCACCTTCTAGTCACACGAAATTGCCTTTTGTTTCTTCCCTCATTTTGTGAAGCTATGGTTATAAGGTTTCTTCTCAATTAGAATCCACTTGATTTGAATCACGAAACTTCGAGTTATTGTATTTTATATCAGTTACTCCAAATTGTGAGCAGGAATCTGCACATAGCTCTACTTGGAAATGAATGCAGGAACTGGGGTTAAGTTGCTTTGCACTTCCTGCATATAACTTATTCCCCTAGAAGTAAATTTTACTCATAATTTTGAATCACTCAATTTGGATGAGAGAAACTCCACTTATGACCAAAACACTACAACCATACCCGAGAAACGGGAGCAAAATCGATGAGCTAAATATAGTTCACTTTCAGTCCATGTGAGACCTTAGAGCTACAATTTGATCTTGGTCCCTTCTATATATTTTTAGCCCTATCTCTTATGGTTCTTTACCAATTGGAATCAATTCATTTGGATGATGCTAACTTAATTTATAGCTAAAACAAAAACAGGGGTTTTACAAAAATTTTGACAGCAATTCCTTCAAAAACCCAACATTCTCCTTTTTTTTTTTTTTTTTTTCATGCTCAAACTTGGTTTCAAAACCTCTAAATTTCAGAGATTATTTACTGTCTAATATGGTCATAACATACACATAAACATTACTTGTTCATTTGAACACTAACAATTCACTCTAAACTTTCATCAACTAGGTTGTGTGTGTGAAAAACAAATATTCGTTTCAATGATTCTCAAGCCTATAACAGCCCATAAATCAAACCTAATCTACCATTTACACCCTAAAACCACATCCTCTAAAAGGTTATATAGCAATCACTTGGGTTTTTGACACCATTTCTAATTACGAAAACCCCCAATGACTCTCTAACAAATTCTGCAAAGTTCAACATGCTGTGAGAATTTGTGAAAAGGAGAATGAGCCAATTTCTTACTTGGTTCTTGACTTAGAGTTGAGAGGACTTGGGAGAGGGGTTTAAGAAGATTTGAGAGGCTTGGATGGGCTGGAAAGGGGCTATCTATCTTCTTCTTCCTCGTCACTTCCTCTTCGCATGCTTTCCTCTATTCTCCTCCCTCCTACGTTTTTGCCCTAACCAAATGAGGCCAAAAATCTGATTTTGGTTTGTATCATGGCTATTTATAGCCTCAATATTTTCCAATTTGCAAGTTGGTCCTTAATTTTTTTAATATTGCAATTGTAACTTGTTTTATTTCCCTATTATGGCCCATACGTACTTGTTTTGTGACTTCATGTCTTCCTTAGTCTGTCTGATTGCTTTTCTTGCACTAGCACCAAAAATCCGGGTTCCGTAATTTATCATTTCCTAATTTCATCTCCAAAATATTACATTGGGACACTTAGTGCTCTTATAAAGCCCCCTATGACATCGTAATACTTTGTGTATACTCTCTCGAGCAGGCGTTATTACTAATGCGTCAGCTATAAATTTATAATTCTCTAATGCCATGATTAAGTGTCTAATGTAGAGATTTATTTTTCTAATCCATCTTTTAACACTAAGTTATAGATGAAACTGAGGTTTTACGGTAGGAATACAGGATATAAATATTGTTGATTTAGGATAACCCTACGCGGTAGAAATCAAATCGCATTGGGGATGGTGCCTTAGTCACAGTGAAGCTGTTAGGCTTGTGATCTTTGCATCATGTGTTGGTGAATTCCTAATTCCTTTTTGTCTTTACTTTATTTCCCACGGCGGGTTCAACTCTTTAGGTTGATTAATTTTATCTTGTCCATACATAGAATTCTCATTTTTTTCCTAGCCAGCGTGCCTTTTTGTAGCCACTGCTTTCCTATTTGTATGCAGCATGCATGTTGCTTACTGGCGACTTATGCGCCCGTGGGACGAAACCTTGCCGACCAGATTGGAAAGGTGGTGCTCCAGGTTGAACGAGGGGTGTGAAGTGAGCCTAAGCGGCCAGACAAAATGGAACCTCCACTTGAGAACAACGAGAGCCAAGGGGTTCAAAGGGATCCCAATGCCTACAGATCAATGAAAGGATCCACACCACACCCACAGGTGGAGTGCACCCTCATGCATTATTCCCCCTATTGAGGATGTGATAGTGAGACCTTATCTAGTGCCCCTGCTCCTAACTTTTCATGGAATGGAAAATGAAAATCCCTTATACACACACTCCAGGTTGAGGAAGTTTGCCTGACTTTTAAGGAGGGTGCAACCGATATGTATTTTCTTAAAATTTGAAGGTCTTTCCCTTAACCACGAAGGGCCAGGCCCAATCACAGCCCAATTCATTGAGGCGAGGACTATAAGGTGGACGGAGATGGCTGAATTCTGAAGAAATTTTTCCACGTACGAGGACCAACGGTTTGAAAAGCGGATCTATACTTTTGCGACCAATGATAATGAAAGTTCTGATCTTTGGAAAGGTATATGGGGAGACTATCTGATTACCTGTCCTCCGCAGAGTGGCTTTGATGATGATACATGGATCTTTGTTGAATCGCACATGATGAGATGTCCTATATAAGAGCGGATGTTAGAAATCATGTGGAGGGACTTCTGGCGAGTAAAAATCTGAAGAAGCCATGTGGATTTTACTAGAGTTATGTACCGAGACCTCCTAAGGCATGGGATGAGCTGACCAGGGAAGCGAAAGAATGAGGGCTTGCATCCGAGTTCAAGGGAAGCATGTACTCCTCCCCGAGGGCATGGAGTGCGACGAAGCTATCCACACCTTGGCTGGGAGGGGTGGAAGGGCTGGAAAGAAAAGACTACATGAGGTCAGGTAGTGAGTCACTCTGGGCGAGCTGTGCTTCGTACGTGATCGGTAGGCATGTGGGAGAGCAGTGTCCTACCATTCCAGTAGTAAGATAGATGTTTTCTGATCAGGCAAATTTTGTTGGTCAAAGAAAACCACCACTCAATGCCCCATACAATAATACATACAACCCCAATTGGAGAAATCATCCCAATCTCTCTTAGAAGCCAGACCCTCCAGCTCGTGTCCCTACTTTGGTGCCTGACAATGAGTGGTTCCCCGTCTGACCACAACCACCACCAGCCTCGTCTCTGTTGAAGCGTTGTACCCAACTGAAATTTGAGCAAGGTGGTAGGTGGAGTTCGTGGAAGAGCAAAAAGGAATCAATTTGCAGTGACAGGAAGAATTGATATTATCAATTTTGAACAAAAGATAGAGAGTGAGGCTCCCAGTGATCTCGGTAGAGCATGAATAATCTGATATTCCATCACAGGGATTCTGTAATGCCTAGAGGGTATAGGAGGCGAGGAGATTCCTTTACAAACATAACCCAATCCTAGGGAGTGCATGAATTGAGCTATTCGATGAACACATACAAAAATGGATGAACTAGGAACATTATCACTTGGAGGAGTGGTAAAGAAGTTGAGCTTCAACCAATGTCCCATGAGAAAACTGTTGAAGGCCCGACGGAAAATGGAGTGAATCAAATAATTATTAAAGAAGGTTAATGAAGAAAAGCATGCCTCGTCCATTTCCTCCAAGCTCTAAAAGCGAAGAAGGCCTCAGCTGACTTGAAATTTTGGAAGTGCTAAGGCGGAGTGAAGGTGGCATCATTGTGGCATGATTAAGCAGGTCTGGCCTATACCAAATTCTTAAAGACACATTGCCACAGATTGAGAGGGTTGAATATTTGATAAGAGGAGCCTTCTAACAGAGCAAGGTGGGCTCCGTCATTCTAATGCAAGACCACGATGAAATACAAAGATACAAGGTCCCCACCTGTCAATTGACATTGGAGGGACTTGCGTAGATAAGGCATACTTCTGTGATTTAGGAGCCGAGTGTCGACTGCATACATACTCAGTACAAGCGGTTAGGTTAGGGGCTAAATCCTACCAACATCACTCTATCCTTAGGCGATCGATCGGTAAAATTCCTAGGGTATAGTTGAGGATGTTTTTTGGTGGAAGATGGCAAATTTATCAGGTGGACTTAAAGTAGTTCTCGTCTTTGAGGTCGGTGGCTGGAGGCACTAAACAAGTGCCATCAGTATAGGCCATTTTGCCACATCTAATGCCATAATCAATTGTTGCCGAGATTGGGTCCAATGCGACTTACCTTTGGCAATATGACTTTGGAGCTAATATATTTTCCACCCCCAGAGCGTGACCTTAAATCAGCGGAGGAGCGGGGAGGCGGGAATCGGATGAAGTCTGCTGGTTGGCCCCGAGATGCGAGGAAAGAGCGATTAACTCCTGAACTACGAGAGGTGGTAGAAATAGTGAAACGATTGATGAAAGAAGTGACTGGCATCAGTCACTCCTCCATCACCATTTATTCTGACACCACCGAGAAGCGAGTGCTTAAAGCGGAGGGCGAAGCCTGGCTCTGGCTGCGGCTACGCCCTCACGTGACAAACATGGAGGGACTTCTCCTCCTTGACCCTCCATGAACCAGAAGGACTACTTGAATAGGAGTGGTTTCTGTAGTAACATAGAAGCCACTCCAATTTTTGTTAGATTTTTATTTTCTTTACTTTAAGTTGTAATTTGTGATTTATTTAATTTTCTTTTTAAATTTTCTTATTTTGTGTCAGCCTATTTTAAATTTTTACGCATTTTCCTTAATTTTTATGTTTATTTTGCGAGGTCAAATTTTGCGAGTCCGAGAAGCTCATCTAGAAAATTTTATGACTGCTGTTACTTTTCTTTTTTGTTTTGTTTTGTTTTATGTTCTTTGTTATTTTGTCTTTTATGATATATATATATATATATATATATATATATATATATATATATATATATATATATATATATATATATATATATATAGCAGTATAATTAAAAAAAAATTGTCTCATAAAAAAATGGTATTTAAAAAATAAATAAATAATTTCTCTCTTCTTGAGAAATTTACGATTGAAATTTTATAGCCTGCCATTCTGCACCCCCATTTTGTTTGGCCATAACTTTTCATCGAACTCGGATTTGTGTATTTTGGTATCGTTGGAAATATTAGAAATTTGTAAAATCCAAATGTCTGTCCAGAAAGAACACTTTTGAAATTATTATAAGGTGTAATTTTAAAAATTCTTACATTGATCACTTTTTCCCTCTATTTCTTCCTCCCTAACTTCATTTATTTGAGCTAAGCTGACGAATTGAATAAGATTCATCAGATGGAAACATGAGTCTCCTATCAAAGAGCCATCTCATCGGAGGTAGCACTTCCTTCTCTAACTTTCCAATCCAAGCCCCATTGCAAACAATGTGACATTTGGTTGGGGGGAGAGTTAGCGAAGGAAGTGACATTTATTTATGTTTTTGTTACTATTTTGAGCAAGCCCATTTTGTGATGTTCAATGGCTTGCTGGTTTTCCTTTTTGTAAAGTTGTTATCTTCATATAAGCTTACTTTTTCAAAATTGCACCGTTTTGTGTTTTGCCTAGCGAGGTTTGAAAGGGTGAAACATGTCCAATTTGTTTATGTTAGATTGGTTCCATGCCTAATTGGAGTGGATGATTAGTTGAATCCTTGCTGCTTTGACCTTTTCTTCTACCTCTGGCTAACCACACAGCGCTGTGCACATCGGGGTTATGATAGGCTGAAAAAGCGCTAACCTCTAAACTTTGCAAAGGCCTATCTGGTTCGTTTGATGCCTTTAATGGGTTAAGGGTTTACAGATAGATGCCCGATAGTAACTTCCAAAATATAAAAGAAGAAAAGAAAAATAAAGAAAAGAAAAAGAAAAGAGAATAGAAAAGCCGCGACGCTTTGCCTTGAAACCCGAGCACGGTTTGAGGGGTATATGGAGAAAGCCTTTAAAGCAGATTACTTACTAAGCCCACGAAGTGGGGTGAGAGCCACCGACTTAGTGCTCGCTGCGGGTGGATGGGTGGAGTTTAGCGGTTGTAGGTCTTTGGAGTTTCAAAATTATTCGAAGTCGAGGTGAAACTTGAAGAGTTAATGAGTGGTCGAAAGATCCTTATGACTTGATGCCTGCCTTAATTGGTTGGGATTCATCGGTAGATCCCGTTATGGACTTTGGTGAGGTCGATTCCTCGACATTGTATCCTACAGCCTGGGAAAGAGTTGTGGGAATAAGAGTGGGTCCTGATCTATTTCGTTGGTTAGTAATCTGGTGGAGCGGTAAGCTTGGTTGGGGGGAGAGTGCGGTTGGCATTTGCTTGGTTGAAGCGATCAAACAAACGCCAAGTTTTAGTGGAAGTCTACGGTTGATTCACGAGAAGGCTCTTTTGATACTCAATTTTGTATGTCATTCATTCTCTCAAGATAGTTATTGGGCAAGGGTTTCAGTGATTCTCATTGAGGGTTAGGCATTACTCATTCACAAACTTTTAAAAATACCATTTTTGTGAACATAATTTCGATTTTGTTTTTGATTGCTCTCTCTTTCTTTCATTACTAAGGGACTAGCAATGTGTAGGTTAGGGGGTGTGATTAGTGCTCAAAAAGTGCTATTTTTTAATCCACATTTATTGCGGGTTTGAGCACTTTGTGTCTTAATCAATGTAGTGCTGCGATTTGCACATTAAGGTCCTGTTTATTCTCTTGAAGATCGCATTTTGTGACTAATTTTGTAATTTTTGCAAGCTATTTTATGTCAAGGTGTTGAGCTGATCAGAACATGAAAAATTTGAGTCGAACTCAACATTGCGGATGAAGCGGAAAGGAAAATTGAAAACATAAGAAAAAGGACCATAATAAAAATTTTGGGATTCTGAGAATTGCGCGAGGTTACGAAATTTGCTTCACTACTTACCACTTATTCATACCCTGCACCTTGTTCATTTCTCACACAACATTCATCTTTGCCGTTTGAAGTTTGCCTTTTTGTTCCTCTTTTGATTCTTCCCATTTTGTCCTTGTAGGTTAATTGCTTTATTGATTTTGGTAATTTTGCTTGTCTTGGTGGCTATATAAGCCATTTTGTATACTTTATCAAGGAGACTTTTTCAGTGAATAAACTTTTGGAGTGAAGGGCTCCGAGTTTCACCCTTTTCTTCTTCTCTCCCATTTTCTCTCATTTTCTTCCATTTTCTTGCATTTGCTTGACACCCTTGAGGATGACAACTCAAGGGATGGTTAGCTAAAACCTCCATCCTTGAAAAGGAGAATTTCTACTGATCTGATTTTGAGGTAAAATATTTGTTCTCTTGTATTTAATGCAAGCATTTATGGTATTTATGTCACCACCTTCTCCACGATAGGTTTTAAATCTCTTAAATATATACCACGATTAACTTGTATTTGGCAAGCTTTGGGTTCGAGTGGATGCTTGTGCTAGATCCATTTTGATATGGATGGGCCACTTTCCCATTAATTCTAACACAATAAGGTGAGTTTAAGAGGTGTGTTCTCCTTGTATGGGAGCATTTATGCTCAGTAAATTCCATTTTCAAAGCGAAAATTGCAAGGTTTAGTTTTTAAAGCTAGTAGAAGATCCGATTCGAGGAAATGACTATAGGTCATCCTCCTTAATGAGGAAAGGACTGAGGCTTCTCATTCTGCGTATGACCTCAAACCAGTAGCCCATTCTTTGAGTTCTTTTCTTATTTTATTTCGTTTTATTTTTCGGTTTCCAAACATTCCGCCTCACTTTATTTTACAAAACCTAAATCAAGTAAATTACCATTTTGAATCATTGCAAACCATTTTGTCACGAAGAAAACCCATCGTTGGTTTAGATACTAGAACCACTTTATACTATAGTAGCTTTGAATGCGGCTTGATGAATACTAGGATATAAATATTGTTGATTCGGATCACCACTACTATGCACGAATCGAGGCGTCAACAAAAGTTGCTAGATTGTGAATAATCAGTATCACGTAGGAGAACAAGGACTTTCAAACCATATATCTTGTTTGTGCCTTTGTATTCTTGATCTACGAGGAATAGCAATCTGATGGTATCTCTATTAGAATTTTAAGAGTTGGTCGTTTAACATGGTATCAGAGCTTGGTTTGGTAGGAGGTATTGGGTTCAAACCCTTTCTTTGCATGTTGATAATTTTGATCCCTATTTGTTGAGTTACAAAAGTTCATAGTGAACTCGACTCTCACGTCTTGTGGTGTGGGAGTCACGCCACACGTGAGGAGAGTGTGAAGCACGGTATGTTGTAATAGAAAACTTGATTTTGGGCTTTAGATATCTAAAGTGTTGGAAAGAGGGAGTAGGTTTCGGCAATGGTTGAAACCAAGCCTAAATTATTTAGAAACATAAGAGCCTAATTTAGACCTTATTCTAGATATTTCCATGGAGTTGTCTAAATAGGGTAGTTTTAGAATTTCAAAGACCTCTAGAAAGTTATTTGTAACCATTAAATTAGAAATGTGTTAGGCACAATCATAGCCATTGGTTGAGGAGGTGCTACTTGTATAAATAAGGGTGATACTAGAATTTTGAGTATGCTCTGTGGTTACAACATTGACTAACCTTCCACATCATAAAATTTCTTGAGATCTCATCAACTTAGAGAGTTTGGAGTCTTGAGTCCATTTTATGTTTTTAGGTGTCATAGATTGTGTTCGTCCATTCAGAGATTTAAAATTCCAGCTTGAAGATCCTTTCTACAGAGATGGTGAGTATGATATGGTTAGTTCAAGTCGACACTCGACAAAGAGCAACCATGACAATTGGAGCATCAAGATGAAGGTCCTCCTTGGATCCACAAGAGATGTGGGAGATAGTAGATAAATTAAAGGCATAAGAACAGGAGAATGAAAGGTTATCTCAAGCTCAAGATAGTCAAGAGACTCAGAGTAAGATTCTCTATTGTATCGTTGAGATGAGACATGTTGAGAACTCAGAAGTAGAATGTTAGCAGATTGACCTCACAGTGATCAAATCAGATCATATAAACTTAAGATATTAATTTGAAGCTTGCATATGAAAAGAAGGTGAAGTCATCTTCGAATAGTTCTATAGAGTTTTAGCCAGTCACTAACTTGTTAGAATATATGTCTCAAATTCCCTGTTAATATTAATTCCTTTTTATAGTATAATTCCTAGTATTTATATTATTGTAATGTTAGATTTCCTTACAAAATAAGGAAAGCTTTTAGGAATATCCCTATAAATATTATGAGTCACGAGGGAAAAAAGTTATGAGAGAGATGGGCTTGTGAAGGCTATTCGGTGTGTGCAGAGATGTAAGAGTTTGAGAGATTGAGAATTTTGTGATTTTGTAATTTTTCCTAGTCGATCGCAATACTTTGATACTCCAATCTTGTACTATGTTTTTAGAATAGTGAATTCTCTCATTCGTGGATGTAAGCATGATTTACTGAACCACATGAAAACGCTCGTGCACCTTTATGTTGATTTCTTTATCTTGTATTTTTGAATTCATATTCTTGTGCATCACAACTTCCTCATTCATAACACAACCAACTAAAGAGAAATGGTGAGAAGCTAGATGAGGTAAAAATTATGGAGAAGATTCTTCAACTAATAGATTCAAAGTTCGATCATATTGTCGCTATCATCGAAGAAACCAAAGACTTGGAAGCCATGAAAATGGAGCAGTTGTTGTGTTCCTTACAAGCCTACATATAAAAGAGAAAGAAAAAAGAAGGGATCGTAGAACAACTACTCAAGATTCGAATTGATTCAACTAAAGAAGGCAATGTTCAAAATAATAGAAACGTGAGTAAAGGTTACGATGAGTTGAGAAACGAGGAGGAGTCGTGGACATGGACACGCCTTGACAAAGTTGGAGGCCTAATGATGATACTTGCAAGCAATTTCCAAAAGAGAAGCTCAGCAAGAGGTCATGGGAGGCAACTCATGATCGAGGTATGATAAGTCACACAATTAAAATGTTACAATTGGCCAGAAAGTTTGGATATTATGCTTATGAGTGTAGAGCACCTATCAATAATAGAGTTGAGAAAGTCAACTACATTGAGGAAAGAAGTCAAGAAGATGGAACCTTATTTCTGGCTTACAAGGACAATGCAAAAGGTGAAGATAATACACGGTACCTTGATACGATCACGGTGCCATGTATTATTAATTAACAACGCGACTTTGGAGATGAATCCTAGGTAGGCTGTGAAAAGTGGGGATAACATTCTTATCGATTGAAGAATGGAGAAATAATTTATTTCAAATGTTTATTATGTGCGAGACATGAAGAGCAATAGCTTGAGCCTAGGGCAACTCTTAAAGAAAGGTTATGATATTCGTTTAAAGAGATAGCACAATACATAAGAACTGATGGAAGTAATTTAATTTCTAGATGCGATGTTAAGAAATAGAATGTTCATACTCAACATTCAAAGCGATGTTGCAAAATGTCTCCAAGACATGCTACAAAGACATAACTTGGCTTTGACATGCTGGTTGGGCCTCTTAACTTTAAAGGATTACAATTGCTCTCCAAGAAGGAAATGGTGAGAGGATTACCCTCCATTAGTCACCCTAATCAAGTGTGCGAAAGATTTTTGAAAGGAGTCAAGATTAGTCACCCTAATCAACCTAGGAAGCAATTCAAGAAGAGCTTTCCAAAGGAATCAAGCTTAAGAGCTCAAAAGCCGCTGTTGGAACTCATACATACGGTTTTGTGCAGTCAATCAAACGAGATTCACTTTCGGTAAGAATGCTTATTTTCTTTCTTCATTAATGATTTTCAAAGAAAATCATGATGTATTTTGAAAGGAGAAATTGTAGAGTGTTTGAAAATTTCAAAGTTCAAAGCCATTGTTGAAAAGGAAAGTGGCCTCATGTTCAAAGCTATCATATCAAATTGTGGAGGAGAATTCACATCAAACAAATTTCAAAAATTCTTGTAGTCATGGGAATTAGAGCGACCTCCCAATGGTGCCCGATCCCCCAACAAAATGGAATGGCGAAAAGGAAGAATAGAACAATCCTTGACATGGAGAAGCATGCTCAAAGCTAGAGACTTTCAAGGAGTTGTGGGTGAATGCGAGTTGCATGTGTAATTTATCCTCCAGCGATCTCAACGAGAAGCATGTAGGGAAAAACACTTGTAGAAGCATGGAGTGGAAGGAAGTCGGGCATTTCCCATGCAGAGTCTTTGGATGCTCATGTGCACGTATCCGGCGAGCAAAGCAATACGGGTTATAAAATCCGAGGAAATACATCTTCATTGGTTATGACCTGGGACTTCCCAAAGGCTCTGGCTTTACATTCACAATACTAGGAAGATAATCATCGGTCGAGATGTCATATTCAATGAAAGGAGAATGGGATTAGGGACAATAGGAGCTGAAGACTACAACTTCTTTCCATGCTGAAGAATATGATATGGAGCATCTAAAGATAGGCAGCGAGCAAAGAGAGAAGCTACTACCCATGATTTCACCATTTGCAGTACTCGAAGATGGAAGCTAATTAAGCTTCTTGATTACCTTTACAAGAACTTTGTGAGGTAGCTGAAGTCAAGAGAAAATCTTACTCTCTTTTGCCTCTTTGTTGATTGTGAGCCTATGAACTTCAGAAGCAATGGAAAGCAGAAGGGAATCGGAAGGCGCTTTGGTTGAGAAGAAATAAAGGCGATCAGAGAGCGACATGTGGGAGCTAACCGCTTCCAAAAGGACACAAGGCGATCGGTGTGAAATGGGTGTAAAAAGCAAAGCTTCAAAGGGAGTTTGAAACATCTGAGAGCAAGATTGGTAGCGAAGAAATTTATAGTCGAAAGAGCTAGCATCGACCTGTTAAGTATTTACTCATGTTGCTTGATGAGAAACTATTAGACTAATTATTTCCTTAGCTGACTCGATGGATTGAAGAAATGGCTACAAGGGATTGGAATGCACCGAATTGACAAGTAGCTACAAGAAAAAAGAATTTCGTAAAGTGTCTATATGAGCCGCAGGACTCTACATTAGAATCAGGTGATAATACGATTATGTGATTGTATATGTAGATGACATGATTTTCCTGATAACGAAATCAGTCATGTTCGATGGTTTAAGAAAGAGATGACGAAGGAGTTCGAGATGACCGACATTGGGCTCATGTCTTACTACCTTGGCATTGAAGTAAAGCAAGAGGCAGAGCATCTAATCCTCGAGAAGATTATGCTAAAGAGGTGCTTAAGAGTTCAAAGATAAGATGACTCTAATCCAGGTTGGCATACCCGATGGAATGTAGAGATCAAGTTTTCCAAGCATGAGAAGGAAGCTAAAGGTGGATCCTCTCACCTGCAAAAGTTTGGTAGGAAGCTGCGCTACTTAACTGTACAAGGCTCGGTATTCTCTACATCACGGGTTAAGGTGGTCGTGGTGGTGGAGAATCAGCCAATAACTCATTTGAAGGTGGCAAAGAGAATTTTCTGCTACCTCAAAGGTACTATAGACTTTGGCTTGTACTATTATGTTTATGATGATTACAAGCTTGTTGGATACAGTGATAATGATTAGAGCGGAGATAAGGATAATCGCAAGAGTACCATTGGCTTTGTATTCTACATGGGAGACATTACCTTCACTTGGGTATAAAAAAGTAGTAAATTGCATCACTTTTTCCAAATGTGAAGCGAGTATGTAACAACTACTTCATGTGCAACGCATGTAATTTGGCTTCAAAATTTATTAAAGGAGATGGGTTTACCCTGAAAATTGACTGAGATTTTCATGGGCCAATAGTCGTGATAGCTTTGGTAGAACCTAGTCTTCCATTGCAGAAGTAAGCACATTGATACCGTTATCACTACATTAGAAAATGCATCGCGAGGAGAAGGATATTTTGACTCCCTAGAGTCGGGATCTCGATCAAGATGCGGATCTTTGCAGAGACACTGCAGACGGAGGATTATTGAGAGTGGTTTTTTGTTAGATGTTAAGTGGATTTGGGGAGGCGGTGGAAATAAACGGTTTTGGGTATGGTATCTAGGTGTTGGGGCTGGGGTTTAGGCTTGAATAGTTTAAATAAAAGCCAAATTGTTAGAAACATAAGAGAGCCCAATTTCTAGAAGCTTATTCTAGATATTTCCATAGAGTTTTTTAGAATGAGGGTAGTTTCAGAATTTCAAAGAGAACTCTAGAAAGTCATTTGTAACCAATAGATTAGAAATGTGTTGACATAATCCTAGCCATTGGTTGAGAAGGTACTAGTAGAATAAATAGGGATGCTCTCTTGAGCTTGTAATCAAGCAGCAAGAGAGCGCTGACCATCTGAGTAGCCTTTTCCTCCTCCTCATCTAGTCTCTCCCATCTTCAAATTCTTCGCCCCGTGCTCTCCATGCTTCCCTTCTAACATGTCATAGAATCCTACAAAAGCTTGATTTTAGGTGTGTTAGTTGTTTAACATATGAAAATCGGGAGAGAGGATGAAAGTTATAGCCCTAGGTTCGGTTACCCCTTCTATCACTCTCTTCCTCATGCTCCGCCATCTCCCCATAATTTTGGTCCCTCTTTGTGTGAGCAATACCTGGCAAGATGGTATGCATCCTAATCTAACTCCTTGTTCCAAGCATATTAATTCTTGGCTTATATTAAGAAGGCATGATTCTCTAAGCACGTAAGCAGGTAATAATCATTGGTAACCTTGTGTTTCATTGGATGCTCTAGTGTAATTCACGGAACACATACAATAAGCACGATGATTAAGATTGGATGAGCGTGCTAAGAGAATATAAATATTTCAAACTAAAACTTCAGTGAAGATCAGCCTGCTCAAGCGAAAAATTTGGACTCCCTAGTTCCTTGATAGTTCAGAGAATCTAAGAGTGAAAAATACTTTGAAAATTAAACAGGCTTATTGAAAGCTAAAAGAGAAAAGAAGTTGAAATACGGGCTAAGCGAAAGATAACAAATTTCACATTGTAAGAACTAGACTTAAAATTTAAATAGTATTGAATCAAAGCTTTGAATAACAAAATGCTTGGCACATATAAAAACTAAAAGCTAGGAATGGAGAGAGCGATTGGCGAACTTAGAAGAAGACTATGAAAAATAATTTGAGAAATGCTCATTTTTTTGAGTGTTTGAAAAGTCGATCTTGGATGGATAAATTATGATATGATTGTAGAAAAAATCGGTGAGTTTATTATTTGAAAAATTCAGTCCTTTTCTACGATGCTTTGATTCCCTTTTATAGGCGACTCACGAGATAGCGCCCCGGCCCACCTTCTCTAATAACTATCCATGTCCCAGCTGGAGCCTTGTTCCCAGTAAATTTCAGCTTCAATAGCGCTCCACGTACTCTTGATGTCATGACTTAGAGAAAAGAATCACCTCAATCTTCTACATTTGGAGACAAAGTCTCGATATTCTTGTAACAACTTTGAAAAATTAATTAAAAATTCTAGAAATATCCTTGGACCTTTTCCTTGGAACAATTCTCATAGGCTTAGGCACCTGGATTGGGTTGGGGCTTGAGTTTGAGCTTAATATATCCATTCAACCCATTCTACTACCCTTTGGGCCAAAAATTTATTTAAATACCATTTGGGCCCAAAATTTTATTTTTAGTGTAAAAAATTGCCCTTGCATACAATATGGCGAGATAGGACATTTGTATGTATATAAGCAAAAATATTTTATGGGGGCTGACTCCAACCATGAGACCCAAAGTCTAATTTTAGCCCATTATCTTGAATTCCAATGGCAATAGTGGGCTGGTTGGAGCACATGAGAAACCTTGATTAATTTCCCAAGAAAAGTTCCCGATATTATTTTCAAACCTTAGACCTCATTCTTTCTCTCGCCAAAGACATTCCCACCCCAACAAGCAGAGTTCTCCATCTTACCTCTTTCTTGCTTCATTTGCAGAGAATAATCCCAACCCAGGCTTTAAGAATTTTTTCAAGGCCAAAAACCCATTTCCTCTCCTTCTTCTCTTCCCTCTCCCACATACCCCTACTTTCTTCTTCCTTTTTCTTCTTCTCACTATGACACACTTACTTCGACCAACCTACCATTATCGATTTGTTCCCACTTTGATTCGGTTGTTGGCCAGAAGCCCTGTTCAACTCCCTCTTCCTTTTTCTGTCGATTTTTTACCAAATTTGTGGCCTCTATCATCACAAAGCTTTGGCATATACGATCGTTCCTTGTAGCCATTTATGCTACATCATTCGGCCTTGGTAAAGCCTCCCTCTGAATGTCATTATTGCAGATCAAAGTTTCGATCTTTTCTTACCGTCGAGCTCTACCACGGGTTCTTCTTCAACAATAGGTTTTGCCTCTTTCCTGACGATCGACGCTACTCTCATCAAATTTCCAAGTTATCGGCCTTGCACCACTTCCATTGCTTCTTTGATCTTCAGAGCTTAAGTGTGATTTAATATTCTTAGCACCATGTTCGCGTTCTCTTGTAATATATTTTCGCTCAAAACTCAAACAATCAATCTGATAGATGTCTCTAATGTGAAGTAGTTTGGCTCTTGTAGCAACTAAAATGCAGTAACAATCTGACTTGAGATGAGGGGAAGTACATGCCTTGGCTTTTAGAATGCAATCTCTTACATTCTCTTTTGTTGTATCCTTTGTGTTGTTATACTTCATAGCCTATGATGATAACTCACTGTCCTGAGGCTCTTATGATTCCTTTCCAACCTCTGCTAGGTGGCCAAAAGCCGACCCTTGGTTGGTGGAATAAGGACTTGCTCTTGAGATACTTGATTTTTTTTGTGCTTATATTGTTGATGGAAACTCACTGACATTGCACAAGCGCCCTCACAAGCATGATATGGCATTAGTGGACCAAGGTGGCACTAGGCCTACCTTTGGATGTGATGAACTTGTGTGTACTGCTTGTGGATTCACTTAACATTGACACACATGCACTTACAACCATGACATTGCATTAGTGGAGCAAGGTGGCATTAGGCCTACCTTTGGAAGTGTGCTTGTGTGTAGATGATGATATACTACATCTATCAAGTATTGTTATGGAGAAATTGATGAAACAATGGCTAAATGCCTACTATATATTTTTGAATATATACATATATATATTGAACTATTGTGTGTTGGGGAAAAACTTGCATGCTTGAGAACAATGGCTAAAAGCCTACTTTGACTCAAGCTGGGATAGAAAGGAATTATCTTGGATAAAACTTAATATTTGAGAACAATAGTAGGCTAAAAAGCCTACCAACTCAAAACATTAGGATAGAAAAGGTATTATGTTGGGCTTCAGATATTTGAGAACACTAGTGGCTAAAAAGCTGCCTTGACTTAAAACATTAAGATAGAAAAGGTATTATGTTGGAAAACTGAATATTTGAGAGCATTAGTGGCTGAAAAGCCTACCTTGACTGAAACATTAGAATCAAAAACCATTTCCCCACTTCCTCTCTAAAGGTCGTGGTGTCGACACATTTCTTTTTCCAGGATTTCCTTTTCTCCATGGCTTTACGTCTGCGCATCAGCCTGCTTTTAGGTTACGATGGCTTTTAAAAATTTCTTGTATTTCCTAAATGCCATTCTTTTCCATGTGAGACAAGAGGAGAGATTAGAAACCTAGAGGCATTTTCCTCTTTATAGGATCATTCATGCTCCTTCCCCTTGGAGAAACATGTCTTTCTTTTAGAGAAACAACATTCTTTTTTCGGAGAAATTCTTTTTCTTTGCCTCCTGTTTTGAATCTTCAAATGGATGGTATGGATACCTTCAATTTTTCATTTTTCTCTAGGTGCATACACTTTCCTTTTTGCTACCAAATCATTTTTATAAGTAAGGTACTACTTAGGAATCCATACCTTTCTTATTTTGGAATTAGGTGAAAACTCCTTATCCTTCTTTGCATTTAGCATTGCCTTGAAGTCAAAAGCAGCTATGTTGATTAAAGCTATTGGTGGAAATGGATCTTCATCAATCACTATGACTTTTTTTTTCTCCATGGGACTTTACTATGAATTCATTTTCTCTAGGGAACTCCACTTTGACTTCTTTTTCTCCAAGGAACTTCACCATTCCCTTGTTTACCCTGTCTTGGAGAACATTCCTTAAACTCCAGCAAGAATTAGTATTGTGATTCCAGAAGTTATGATACTTACAGTAGACTTTCACTCTAAGCTCCTCTTTGTTGGGGAGTTGGTGATTCTAAGGAAAAGTGACGAACTTCTCCTTCATAAGGGATTCCTCTTCAGTCTTTGTCACATCAAATGTATAGTTTTCTTGTGCATTAGAGGCTTGGTACTTCTTCCCTAGGTTAGGTGTCTTCTTCCCCAGTAAATAGTTAGTCCTTGTACTTAGAAGATCCATTACTACAAAGGTTGGGTGCATGGTGCCCCTTGAGCTTTACTAGAAGGAGGTGGTTCACCATACACTCCATGTTGTGCAACTGAGTTGGTGTGAGTTTGAGGAACCACTAGTCTAGCAACATTAGGATACTCAGTAGATTGTCAACCTACATATGTGAGCAGTGAAATTCACCAGCTTTACAAGAATTCGGAATCTTGTCCCTGAGTTCATCAGATAGTTGCTTTGCAAGTCTAGAAGCAACTTTATGTTTTCAATTGTTCCATTAATTTGCTTGATTTTCATTCTAGAACTATCAGTTTCATGCTCTCTGTCACATTGCAACTTGGAGAAGCAACGTCGCGACGTTGATTGCTACTACAATTTCATGCTCTCTGTCACGTCACGACATAGAGAAGCACCATCTCGATGTGGAGAAGCAACGTCATGACGTTGATTGCCGCTCATTGATTTTTCCATTTGCTCCTAAGGGATAACATATCCCTTGATTAAATGATGTAACCAGTCTAATTCTTTGGAGAAATCTTGCATTTGAATGTATAGTGGCTACAAAGCCCACTTTACTTCACTCCAATTTAGCATGAGGGCATATTTCCTCAATCTTAGAGTGATTATGATGCCCTTTCATGAACTTGTCTAGGTGCTTTATTTGGGGAAATATGTGTACCTAGTAGCCTAGAGGCCTACCTCATTCACTTAGATATTTCCGCTTCTATTTCCCCAATCTTGAGAAGGTTAAGAAGTCTTCCTTAGGGAATCGGTAAGGAATCTTGAAGAAGTTTATGTTTTTGAGGTGAAGTGGCCAAGAGGCCAACTGCTGGCAGTGAGTCTAAAACTTCGTCTATTTTTTAAGCCCATTTTTATGTATATTCGAGGCTTAAAAATTCAATTTAATGTGAAATTATGGAGTCTTCACCCAGTTTTATGTTTTGCAAGAATTTGAAGAAAATAGCCAGCGTTAGAAGCGACCAAAAACAATAATGTGTAGAAGCGTGATATCGCGACATCGGATGAAGCGATGTCGCAGCATCATAGAGAGTGTCATCAAATGATTTAATGTCGCGATATCGGGTTATCAATGTTGCAACATTGGTTAAAGTGGGTGGAACATAAAAGATCAATGTTGCGTGCTTCGTCTGGCTACGTGTCTTTGAAATTATTCCCAGTGTAGGAACTAATAGCAAATCATGAGTTCCCATGCGCGGGAGTCCCTGAGTAATTTCCATAGGGAGTGGTTTCCTAGGTGATCCTTAGGGATTGCTTTCCAATGAATGTGCAATTAAAGTAAAATCTGGTGGGTTGTGATTGAATGATTTATTAACCAATTGACTTAAACTATTGTAAAACTAGAAGGGTGAATGATAGGATCCTTGGAGTTTCGCTCTACCAACTAGGTAACACCTCTCACCTACAATCTCATCTGAGGCCATTGATGAATGGTTTTTCGATAAGGTTGCTTTAAAAGCTTTTTATAAAGACAAAAAGAATAATTGAACAACTTCAAGCGCTTGCTCGGGCGATTTGTTTGGACTCTTAGTTTTGCATTTGAGATCAAGCACATCATGTACGAGAATCTCTCGTTCACATGTTGTCAAGAAGATGCAAACTAAGGTTTTAGAAAGTTTCGCAAGTGTTCAACATCGTACAGTCCCATTGAAGCAATCTAAAGAGGGATCGGGAGGGTCGTTGCCTCAAGCGGGGTGAGTTTCCACCGTTAACCCTATCATGGAGGTTTAGGAACTCCATTAAAGCTGAGAATTGATTCATAATTGATGGAACACTACTAGTAATTGAGAACTGAAAAATAACACTTCGATTGCAAGGTTGAGATATCAAAAATGCAGAGTCTCTCAATAAACACCAAGTTATCCAACCAAATGAAAGATTACAAATGCTTAAAAACTCAGAATTAGAAGAAAACTAAGTACTCTACTCTATGAAAACCCTAGAAAGAATAAGAAAACACTCCAAAGGTTAGATCCAAAACCCTAGAATCCGAACTCCTTTAATTCAGCCCTAAAGTGGGCTTAAATACAATCCTCATTAGTGATCTCGAAGTGGTGATCGAAAGACGAGCGTACCCTTGAACCAAGATTGAAATTCCGCTCAAATCCTGCAGAAATTGCATGTTGGTACTGGTACCACACTAGTGGTACCAGTACCAAAAGTGCACTGGTACTCCAACAACCTTGGGGTACCGGTACCACTATATTTGGTACCGGTACCATTGCTCAACTACATGTGGGTACTAGTACCAGTAAGTTTGGTACCGATACCATTGCCTCCACAGCTGGTCCTCTTTACTTTAGAATTACCCGGGGCCTCCCGACAGCGGCTGTCATCGACAACAATGATCTACAGTTGTTCTCTGGAACCAAACCGCTATGAAAATGTGCACGGGACATCGAAAAACCTGCACACGCATAAAAACGGTAGAAAAGGTCAAAAGCACCTATTCTACACAAAATGAAAGTTGTAACATGAGCCGGGGCTTAAACCTTATATATAAATGTCACACATTATGTATCCAACACACCCCCCAACCTACATCTTGCTAGTCCCTAGCAAGAATTGAACTATTAACACCTACCGACTATGAGGCTCAACAATGTGCGCTCAGGAGCAGTCAAGCATTGCAAAATTCCCAAAAGAGAAATTATGAACATAGTTCTAGAACCTACAGAGTACGCAACCACTTGGACTTATATGAGCTCTAGCAGTCCCAAGTGTAATAAACAAAATAGCAAACAGTTACAAAACAACGATTCTCATATAAGGGACCACAGATATGAAATAAGGCTGCAATGAAATCACCAAACTGGAATGAACTTCATTAGAACTGTAAACATTTTACCATAACCAAGCAAGCTAACATGCATAGAAGTCAATAAGGAACACCCTAAGTAACTAAAATCAAAAAGGTCTTTAAGGCTTGTAATGACCATGGGCTACATAAATAGGGTTTACAGAAACAAAATGGGTGTTGGCTTGACATGGCTGAGGTCTCTACCCAATTGCCAACACCACCCTATTCTAACCCGTATCACGCCATTTTTCGTCCCTCCCCTCCCCTTCCGTACTCGAGGAGAATGCATCTTCATCTACACAGTCATCCAGCTCGTCAGAATCCCCTTCCAAATCAGGAGGAGGGTCATCTATAATAACAGGCTCTCCTCGTAGAATGTGACTCTCAATCCTGGAGAAGCCCTGTGTTCCAATTGCTTATGCTTTCCCAAGATGCATTTAAACCATCCTTTGATTCTACACTCCATCCCCTTTAAGGGGGATGTACTCATAGGACCAAGAGCCGACGACGATAAAGCCCCAGAGATAGCTAGATGGGGATGCGCTGACTGAGGCCTTGTGGAAGCGACTCGGCTTTTTACTTCTGTCTTGTTTGTGATGGGCCCCAGCTTAGGAAGAACTCTTCTTTCCCTACCATAACCCCTTATCCCAACAACTTCCACCGTATTTGTAACTAGGGTCGAAAGGATGTGCTCGTTTCTGGCTAGGACCTCGTAAAGTCCCTCATTATACAATTATGAATACTAAAGCATAGTCAATAATTTTCCTCACACATCTCATACAGAATTGGATTTCCTTCTCGCTTGCAATCTCTCTTTCCTTCACCAATCATATTGTGAATGACCTTATTCATCAACGCATACTTAGGCTTTAATTTCCCCGGGATGAACTCCTTGAGCATAAAGCCCCCCATGGGTACCGAGTTGGTGCACATGGTATTTGCAAACATATTAGCCTCAAACTCTGTAATAGCCCTAAGTGGGTAAGGTCGGTCATGTGTGGCAGGGCGAACATAATTTAGCGATATAGCGATCGAGTCAGGGCTGACCATTAACTGCTTCCCCAAAATTGTAGTCTCCAACAGGGTGTCCACATTCAAATTCTCCCTCAAGTTGGAATGGAATTCCCTGACAATTGATGGCGGATAGCCTTTTACTTCCTCACCGACAAATTGCAAATTCTGATCCTAAATATCTGCACGAATGGGGTGAGTAAACAGAAACATTTCAATTTTCATTCCCCGCTCACAGTGGAACCCCCGCCTTTCAACTGACTGGACCCACCTTTCTCTCTCGGATTAAGATGATTCAGTAAAACATAGCCTCAATTTCTTCATCTTCGCTCTCACTTTCTTCGTCACTCTCTAATGAGGACCCTTTTCTCTTTCCTTTTCCCTTTTTCACACTCATGAGTATCGGCCTTTGTTTTTTTACTTACCGCTCCATAGAAGAGCTAGTGGCCTTTCATTTCCCAAGTTCTTCAATCTCGCTTATGATATGGCCAAATGGCGAATATTGGGTAGAATAGCTCATACACACACAATAGTTTCCTAATAACCCATCTCCAATAGTATCGGACTCACCCTTTCCAGATCAATCAAAACCTTTCTCCCCATATCGGCCGGGGGAGGATGCCCTAACCAACCAGAAGCATAGAACCGCAACCCAAAGCCACCCAACACAATCCACACTGAATATTAAATGGAAAATCATTTAGATTGCCTCAAGAAGTAGCACTTACCACCACTGTGGTTTAACATTGCCGTTCTCGTATGCGAAGAACTCGTGGGATGCCCCGTGTTAGAGTGATGAAGACACCGAGGAAACCGTTTAACTTAGGTTTGCTTTGGTGAGATGGAGGTGCTGAGGTTGGTGGTTTCTCTTATATGTGAGTCGTGAGGGGAAGTGTGGGGAATATGAAAGGATTCAAAATTTGGAGAAAAGGCTCTCAACAGCCCATTCACCCACCCAAAAGATCGGTACCGCAGAAAGTAGCACCTGGCACTAGTAAGTGCAGCACCCACCAAAATCAGGACCGCGCCTTGTGGCTCGGCATCGGTACCGCAAGGCGGCATCTGCACTTCACCATGCCACGCCACTTTTTCTTGGTCGGTACCAAGACAAGAAGTGTGGTACTAGTACCACTTTGTTAGTGCCTTGTTTTTCACTCTCTTGGTGCCAAGAGCTTCAATTTTTAGGTGGTACCTAAGTATTCACTTTACAAAAAATTTCTGTAATACTTCCATTTTGGATTTCACGCTTCATAACCCTCCAAACTGACTTGTGTTTGCTGAAATGTGCACTGCACTTTCTCGGCACCTTCACGCTTACCTTGGAGTCATCCGTACTCCACGTGATCAAGAATCGTAAGGTTCGAACATAACTGGAAACTTAAGGCTCAAGAAGCATGCAAATGGTTGACTCAATATGATTTAGAAGTTTAACAGAGAAAATATGGCTTAAAATCATCTTTCAACTACGTATGGATGTTCCTCAAAGAATAAGATGCATGTAGTTGACAAAGAATGCTAAAACAATGCACAAGCTGAAGCAATAGCAAGCAAAAATGAGCTTGGGGTAGGAAACCAATGACTTCTGTAGTTTATGAATGAGAGTGATACCAGTCAAGATTGACTCTGGAGAATAGAAAAGAATTGGGTCAATATGGTCCCAAACATGGTTTTGTGCATGCCTCGTTATTGCAGTGCAACAAAGCCATAGTGCATACATAAGGTCATCCTAAGGTAACATAGTCAAGTACCATACCCAAAAGAGCCGAAAATCAAAAAAATTGCGATGCACTTAACCCCCTAAGAACACCGAATTAAACCAAATAGCATGCACTTAAATGGCTCCAACTAGTATGCCCACCCCCACCATGGAAATAGGCATTGTTCCTCAATGCACCACGATACACCCCACGTAAAAAAATACTGTGCACATCAGGTTGGGACTCTCCTTTATTAAAACAAAAATATAGACTAAATGAATGAAGCGTAAAGAAATGCAAGAAAAGGAAAAGAAAACTATATACAAAAAGGGTAGGATAGAGATTACGTCGAAGGAACATCCTAGTAGAGCGGATCTACCAAGTCCTCACTTCGCCTCCCGGCTACCGGTTCTCTTAGAAATGGTTGTAAGCGCTGACCATTGACTTTAAATATTTTCCCATTTTTTGGATTCTCAATCTCCATTGCACCATATGGGTGACCTACCTTGACGATGAAAGGTCCAATCCACCTAGAACAGAGTTTACCTGGAAAGATGTGCAAGCGAGAGCTGTACAGCAGTACCTTTTGGTGAGGGGCAAAGGTGTTCCTTACAATGTTCTTGTCATGGAATAGCTTGAGCCTCTCTTTGTATATTCGTGAGCTCTCATATGATTCACACCGTAATTCATCCAGCTCGTTCATCTACAGCAGTCGCTGTTTACCTACCTTAGTCAAATCAAAATTAAGAGTTTTAATTTGGCCAATAAGCTCATGTCTACTTCACCGAGACGACATGTCTGGCCATAACCAAATTTATAGGGGAGACATAAGAATAGTCTTAAAAAGCAAGACAAGAGGGCCCAAAGAGCGCCCATTGCTAGTCGAAGTGACCGATCTCATGATTGGGGTAACCATTTCCAAATGTGTTTTTATCTCCCTTATCGCTAATTCTAGCTAACCATCGGGTTCGTGGGTGGTATGTCAGAAACTCGGGTGACTCCATACTTTTTTAATAGATTTTCAAAGGGTCGATTACAAAAATGGAGCCCACCATCACTAATGATTGCACGCGGCATTCCAAAGCGAGAAAAAATATGGTCTTTCAAAAATTTCAAAACAACCTTATGGTCATTAGTTCTCGTTGGAATGGCCTCTACCCACTTAGAAATGCAATCAACTGCCAATAAAATGTACAAGTGCCCACATGAGGGGGGGAAAGGCCCCATGAAGTCTAAACCCCAAAAATCGAAGATCTTAATGATTAAAATAGGAGTAAGAGGCATCATGTTCCTTTTTGTGACCCCTCCTAATTGTTGGCACCGAGCATAGGCTTTGCAAAAATCAAAGCAGTTTTAAAAGAGCGTACAATAAAACTGCTCATTTAGTCTCGTCGCTTTTCCGCGGAGAAATTCCTCTCCAGACAAGCTTCAAAGTGACGTAGCGAGTACCCCAATTTGATCGTCGTTGGATACACACCTTCATCAATTGGTCCGACAAGATTTAAAACAAATACGGGTCATCAAAAGTAGTATTTTTTTTATGTCCACCAAAAATTTCCTCTTTTGATGAGAGGTCCATTGGGATGGAATATGTCCTGTCACTAGTGATTCGCATGCACAGCAGGTGTTTTGAATCAACAAAATTTATACCTACACTACTAATACACAGAAGATGACTATTGGCAAAGATAAAGGGCTCCAGGATCGGGAACACTGACGTATATTTTCGCCTACAAATGGCTGTATAATGGTTCAAAATGGTGAGGCTTTGGTTCGATTTTGGATTTGTACAAAAACGAAGTGGTGGAAGGTCACTATGTTAATTAAGTAATTCAAAATAGAATGTAAAAAGAAGACCTTGAAGTCCTAGCCACTAGTTTGGTATGATAGGTTTAAAGGTGTCCTCGGTTATTTTCGTATTAGGGGGCAAATGACATATAGTCATTTCCAAAACCGGATCTTTTGTTTAACTTTTAAAAACCAACCCCTTAGTAACATTCCTCTTGAAACATAGCATTTATCGAAAGATTAAATGTTTCGCAGCTTGGAAATCCAAAGATTTAACCTACCCTCAATGGCTCATAAATGACATCTAATGGATGTCAGTGTATCTACCATTAAGAATACACTGAACCTAAAAAGCATGCCAAGTATTGACCAAGGAAAATACATCAAATAGCTTTTAAAAACCTAGTTTTGAAAGTTTGAACATAAATACGTTAGCACTGCTGGCCTTGAAAAAACAGAACACCAGCAAACCACATCAACCTAGCTAGCAACCCTCCTCTTCAAGGTTTGAGGCCTTAGCCAAAACATCCTTGTGTTGTCATCCTCAAGCAAGTAGTTTGGCAGCCTAGGAAAGTGAGAGAAAGAGGAGAGAGAAGAGAGCAAGTGAGAGCGAGAATGTATCGTAATGAAAAAATGCCTACGAACAAAAGTTAGGTTACAAAATATCTATAACATGGTTTATATAGCCCCACAAACATGCTTAAAATACCAAACTATCGTAAATAATAATATGATTACATTGAGGGCAAAAGAGGAATTAATCAAAACGGAGTCGTTTGAATCACAAAACACGCTACGTAGAATTTCACTATGCAATGTGAATTTTCGCTTATATGGTATTTAAATTTCAAGTATAAATAAATTTATAGCTTAAAATTTCCTGCTTTGATGGATTGCGAGTACTTCATCATTGCGAAATTTTCGCTATGTCTGTGAAATTGCCATTCTCCTCCTGCATGCTTCTTGGTTCCTCTAGCCTGCATTATGCATCTTCCAGCCTGCTATTTTTTCATCCCATGCTTGATGAAATTGACAACAAACCATACGAATTCTGATATACCGTACCAATTTCACGCCAGCTTGAATGATGGTAAAGGTTTACAAAACCTGAAACTGGTACCAAAAACCACCCGAACAAAATCGTGAGGCCAAAAGGGACCTATACATGTCAATCGGCTTAAATAATATGATTAGTATGCAAAAAGCACTCAAAACCTATCTTAAATAGGACTCAAAATAGCCTTTTTTGGGTACTAATCACACCCCCCAACCGACACATTGCTAGTCCCTTAGCAATGCTAAAAATAATAAAGGACATGCAGGCTATGCTTTTGTAAAAAGGTAGTTTGTTCAAAAAGTGTGTGTACAAGTGAGGCTCTACCTTCAGTATGAAAAATTTGGACTCTGTACAAAAACCATCATGAGAGAACAATTGGCATATAGGAACAAGTTTTAAGGCAGCATCAATTCCAAGAAAGTCAACCTGAACTTCCACCAAAATCTAAGTGTTTTTAGGTAACCAGTTTGAACCAATAAGCTGCTAACTTATTCCCTCCCCCCAACCAAGCTACTGCCATGACCTTAAACTGATGACCAACCTAAATAGATTCAGTTACACTCTTATTTCTTACTGACAGTATTGTAGTGAATGCTGAAACTCTGACACCAAAGTCCGTAATCTGGGGTCCATCGATGACTCCTGTTGACCGGACCAAAAGACATGTACAAATTTATAACACTATCGCCAAAAGACTATTGTCTAATCCCCGGCAACGGCGCCATAAAACTTGTTGACCGGACCAAAAGACATGTACAAATTTATAACACTATCGCCAAAAGACTATTGTCTAATCCCCGACAACGGCGCCATAAAACTTGTTGACCGTATATGTCTTAGCTATTTGATTAGTTCGAAGATTGTTTCAATTGGAGTAAATTTCATCGAGTGGTTGATCCGTGATGCCGCAAGTGCACAGTCGGACAAGTAGTAAATGATTTAAGTCCGTATATCGATCCCACAGAGATCTCAAGAATTTTCAATCAATTAACTGAACTACTCAAGCTCTATACTATTTGGACTATAATGGACAATTTGACAGCCGTGGAAAGCCTTGAAAAATGAAAACCTAAAATAATATGAATGAATAAATAAATGAATGACTAACAAATAATGAAATGACAAATTTGGATTGAACAGTTATCTATAAAGGGAACATTGAAAATAAAGCTATTGTGAAGAATCAATTCCAACAGCTTGTACAGTAATTTTTGCTTTCTGAACCACAGATTTTAAAACTACTCCAAGGAATATGATAGTGCAGCTGGATCTCTCTAAACCCCACCGTTCATCATCTCACCTTCACCGCTTTCGAATACGCAATAGATAACTACTTAATCTAGGTAGCCTTGTTCGTATTTTCTTTCTCAATACTTCATACCCATAACACATGGACTCCGTAAACCTTAGCTCCTTTGTATACTATTGCATGGGTTTACACCATACCGGTTCCTTCCTTCTCAAATTAAAACCGCTCATTCTTTCCTTGATTAGATCGTTGCTGTAACACGGGATTGAATTCACTGATTCGACCGAGGCTTAACTTCGCATGCTTAAATTGATAACTCACTCAATAATTTCTGGCTGCAGGAGAAGAGGATGTATCGATTTAATTACACAGAAAGCATTAGGATCTATCAATATCGTGCTCCCATAATACCTTCCAGAAATTATTCATCACTCTCAGGAATGCCTTCTCTGTGTCACTCAGAGGGTTTCCTGGAAATCAGAGCTTGGAATAACACCGTTATGGGTATAAGAGACTGACATTAGGATCAATTCCAGGAAATACGCAAAACCAGCAAGTCGAATTATAAACTGAAGTTCAGCAATAATGAATAAAATTCTGCAGGAAAGATAATTTCTGACAATAACGTCATTTCAATGGGAGCTGGGTTTCTAAATTACTGGATTACACCATACATCGTCATTGATCAAGAAACCATTGTAACCTGGAACCGGTAGTTCGAAAATCCAAAATTTGTCCGAATTCAAAACTACCGACAAGACTTGAAGAAATAATCCCATTCAACTACACCCTTTACGCTACTAACGTTCAACTCCAAATTTGAATGAAATACAAACGACCAAAATAAAAAATAAAAAAACGTAAGAAAAGAAAAGAAAAGAAAATTGAAATACGTGAGCCTCGAAACCTTATCTCCTTCGTCGCCAAGAGTCGCGCTCATTCCGTGAGCGTACAGATTTATAGGGTTCAAGTCAAATCCTGTAATTTCACGTACTTCTTTGACTCCGCAATTTTTAAAATGGCCTAATTGTCGCTAATGTCTCGACATCAATTTCACGCGACCGTTGTCTTTAGTCATGTCGCAGAAGTCTTTGTTTGGTTGCGACAAGTACTTTAGTCATGTCGCATAGTCTTTGTTTCGGTCGCAATGTCTTTAGTGAGTCATGTCGCGGAGCAGTTAAGACGCGCTCTGACTGCAGATGACGTCGCAACAACCTGGATGTCGTCGCGAATTCTTTCTCTCTCTCTGTAGCTATCGCCGCTAATTCTCCGGATGTTGTCGCGACCTCAAGTCTTTACAATTGATGTCGCGACAACCTGGTGTTGTCGCGACCTTCTTCTCTTACCAATGTTGTCGCGACCACTGAATGTTGTCGCGACTTCCTTCAGGTCAGATGTCGCGCGATGTACTTGATCTCGTCGTGACCTTCTTTAGTGCATCCGATGTTACGCACCATTAGTTTCCTTTGCAAACCCATGTCGCCAATTGCTTTGCCTATTATATCGCATCACTTCTTAACTTTGAAGCCGATGTTACACCTAAATGTTCAATCAATTTTTTTAGCTCCTGTCATGACTTCTTTTTGGTGTCGCAACATCATATCCACTGTACTGAGTTAAATTCTGTCGCGACCTCTGAATGATGTCGCGACATCATTTCTTCTTCTTCATCAATTTCTGGTTGTTTGACCTTGAGCTCCTTTCACGCCCAGCTCGCTTTGTCTTCCATTATGCTTCAATTGCCACTGATCCTTGTAATTGTAACCAAGATGCATTTTGATTGTCGGCTGTGCTTCACGACATCAAAATCTCTTAATCCTTTGCACTTTGCCGCAACTTCCTTCAAATTTCATTATATCGCATTGCAATGCACCCACATTCTCGGCTTCTTTTTCTCGCATTTTCCTTTCTTTTCAATTTCCTCACAAGACAAAGAATTGGGTGAAGTTATTCCATCTTCCTCGCATATTAATCGCCTTTTATATAAAAATCAATCAGAAAATGGACGAAAATAGATGACTTTTAAGCTCAATGCACTCCCCTAAACTTAAAATTTTGTTTGTCCCCAAGCAAAGAAAAGAAAGATTTGTTTGTCCTCAAACAAAAAAGGACATTTTTCTGTTTTGTTATGCAGTAGTAGCCAATTTAATTGAAATTGAAATTGCATTCTTTTCTTTGTATTCAGCCTTAAGTCCAGATAAAGGTTAGTTTCTACTCAATCAGGTGTACATAACGAAATTGTTGAATTTGTTTTACAAACAAGACAATACCCACCTCGATTCGCCGGGAAATGTGGAGTTGATTTTCTTTTCATTTTCTTTAATGAGTCAATTAATCTAGAGGATGTTCATAGTTTGATCTTTCCTTACTCTTCCAAATTCCATAGGCTTGTTGTTCATATTGATCTTCACTAATGTAGGTGATTACAACCTTCAAGATCAATAGGGTCTTTTGGGCTTGTAATGTTAGGTTTGGGTAAGGGGTAGGATGGAAGGAATTTTTAGGTTAAGATTACCAATACTCCCTTTTCCTTTCTTACTCATCTGCTATCCCCTTTTCCTCCTTGTAATTTCCTTAATAAACTCCCCAAACTTCGTATGTTTGGGATACCACCTTGATTTTCTTCTATTCAACTCCATGTTCCCATTTCTCATTCATAATTCAAACTCGAGGAAATTTTCCTTCTGTCACCTTTCAGAATATGTAATGTTTTGTCTTCAGGCTTTCTAACACCTTAGCGTAACTTTGGGTTAGTAACTCCACACCAGACATTTATTAGGGTAATTAGGTGTTGAAACACCCCTAAGAACTTAATTGTTCAAGAGAGTTAGGCCACAAGACAAAACCTATTCCCTTAAGCTTTCTTTTCTGTTGTATTTCTTTTTCTCTTCATTCCCTTTCTATATTTTCTCCTTGAGTTCCTCAAAAAAATTCACACTTCAAACTTTATTCGTTCCTCTTTGAGTTCTTGGTAATCACAGGTTCTTAGAGGATTGGATTCTATAGAATGGGTTGGTGTCTCCATTGGCTTCTTTCGAGAATAAGGCTTGTTTTCGTTCACTGAACTAAAGTGTATGCATTAGCATATGAATAGTGGATGGCGAATGGCTCAAACTTTCCAAGAATGGCCTCGCATCATTTCCTCGTTGATTGTATCACCTGTGATTTCGCCTTCATCATTAATCTAACAAGTTCTAGGAATTCAGCTGATTAACCGTGACTAACCCCCGAGGATTTTCGACCATCAAAGGATGAGAATTTAGATAGATGTTATTTCCAACAGTTCCTCGACTCACCGTTCATACCACAAACTCAAGAAAATTGTTTTGTTCCTTCCTAATCGTATAAACCTTCCTTATTCTAGACTTATCGCCATGAAAAATTCAAACTAAATCGCACTTATGTTTCAATTAAATTGCCCCGTGTCAATCCAGCCCTTTATTCTCGCATTGAATAGAATTATTAAGTTAATTCCTAAATCGTGAAAACTAAAATGAAATGTAAATAAAATTCATATATTACGAACAACCAATTTGCAAGTCGAAGGAAATCTATTCAAATATCAAAACCTTTAGATCTATTACAACTGCTTTCTCACAGCTATTAATCGTATCTAAGTTCGAGAAAACCCTTATTTCTTGATCTAAATCCTTATATATTCTTCTCAAGGTTGCGCCTCCCGCTTCAAAATTTGGCTCACTGCACTCAGCCTTTCTAAGAGTGATCTCGGCCTCTAACAAGGCCTGCAACAAATTTGGGCCGCCTTTTTTCTTTGGAGCTTCTTGGTTGATGGATTCTAACTAATCCATATTCCCCTTCCATCAACCATTCTATTTATTACACAACGTTTTATGGAATAACGAATGGAATTTATTTGTTTTCCGACTCCATTCATTCCATAAAACCTGAGTTCAAACCTCAAGCTCTTCTTTCTCTCATTCCTCCCTTCTCTCCATTCTCTCGCTCGTTCTTTTTTCTTCCGTTGCTCTCCCATCCTTTTATGCTGCTTCTTGGGAGGAACAACCATTTATTCCATCTTTTATATTTTCAATGAGTGGATTAAGTGAGATTCTCTAACCTTGCTCTTTCTGGTAATTCCAACAGAGGTAGTTTGTGGTTTTGATAGATAGTCTTTAAGTTTTTCTGAACTTATTAATTTCCCTCTGACATTCCCCTCAAACTGAAAGTGTATCTAACACATTGGTTCAATTAGAATTTAAATTTATGTTTCTGCATTAATCACTATTTATTACTCCGTTTAATTTCGCCGTCTCGGTCCTAATTTCAGCTGAGAATGTGCACTGGTCATTAAATCTCTGGTGGCAAAATTAAACCGCCTCAAATTTCGACAATTTATCCTCTTGCGATTATTATTTTGTTTGTCGCGACACAATTATCCTCGGGAGGACAAGTCCTCTTAAGGTTGTGACATCAATCATCTCGTGATTACTGGGTCAAGTTGTCGCGACCTCTTTCTTCTCCTAAGGATTAATGCTCGCCGCGACCCGTGGCTTCGCCGCGACCTCAATTTCTTTCTCAACAGAACTTTTGGGTCGCGACGTCATCCTTGTTCTTCCTTCAGCATTGACTAAGTCACGACATCAACTTTTGTTGTGACTAGTCATTACCATAAGTTTTGGTCAGAACGTAGTCTATTTTAAGTTCTCAAATTTAATGAACAATGTTTTTCACTCTTGATCAATTAACGCATTCTCATCATCAAACAAACCAATTTCAATAATGTTAATTAAAGAATGTATTCTATCTAAATTTCACGTAATTTATATAGGGAAAGGAATGCCCCCTTTTTCTTTTTTTTTTCCGCTGCTCTCTTCAAGTGCTGCTAGAGTTGTACCGAGTTCATTCCTTCGTCTGTTTCATTTCGCATAAGTACTGCAACATTTACATGTGTAGGGATTCAATTAAACAAAAATTAACTTCTTAAGTACTAACTAATCATTATAATAACTATAGAAAACAAAATCAAGGTTAATTAAAAAAAAAAAAATTTCAAAGTCTAAAAACAGAAATTAAAGTCTCTATGGGTTGCCTCCCATCAGCTGCTCAGTTTTGAGTCCTTAGCTGGACTTGCTGTTTTGATTTTCCTTCTCTCTCAATGAACTTGTTGTTTTCTTTCCTTCCTCCCCTCGCTTTGATAATGCTTCGCCTTGTCCATTGACTTTAAATTCCTCTCCGTGATCGCTTTGAGTGTTAATGCCTCCAAAGTAGTGCTCGACACCACTGTGATATGGTCCACTCCACCTCGATTTCAATTTTCCGAACACTTTAACTGAGTTAAACGTAACCTCGATCCCTTTCTCTCGAATTCCTTCCTAAGAACTTTGATCATGCCATTTCTTTGTCTTTTCTTTGTAGATCTTAGTATTATCATAGGCTTCATTTCGCTCTTCCAGCCTTATCCATGAAGCAATCTCTCTTCCTTGCCATTTTCTAAATCGAATTCAGCTTTTGATGGTCTACATAGCTCTGACTCGCAATTCAAGAGGGAGGTGACACGGCTTGCCAAATACCAATCTGTATGGGGACATCCCAATGGGAGTTTTGAATGCAGTCCTGTAAGCCCAAAGTGCATCATCAAGTTTGAAGACCAACTCTTCCTCGGCCAACTACGCCTTTTCCAGATCCTTTAACCTCCCTATGGAAACATCTCGCTTGCCCATTAGTCCGGGGGATGATAAGCTAGGCTCATTATATGTTTGATCCCATATCTCGCCATGAGCTTTCGCGAAAAATTTTGTTGCAAAGTGGCTTCCCCATCACCGATAATAGCCCCGGGTGTTCCAAATCTCGCTCAATACGCTCTCAGCAGTGAAACTCACAACCGTATAACATCATTCCTGGGCAAGCTATTGCTTCCACCCATTTAGAAACATAATCCACCGCAGCATATACAAAGTTTCAAACGACACAGGAAAGGGTCCCATAAAATCGATCCCCCCATACATCAAAAAATTTGCACCACCAATATGCCTCGTAGGGCATTTCATTTCGCTGCCGATATTTCCAATCTTTTGGGCATCTATCACATAAATTTGACTCATTCAAGACAGTTCCTCGAAAACAATGGCCAATAAAACTCGATTTGAGAGTATCTTATGAGCTGTTCTTTCTCCAGAAAAATGTCCCCCATATGGTGATGCATGGCATTCATTCATAATTATGCTTTGTTCACCCTCTGGCACACATCTTCTTATAATAATATCAGCTCCCCTCTTAAATAATAGTAGGTCATCCCAGATATAATACCTGTTGTCAGTCCTGAGCTTTCTTTTCTGTTGGTGGCTGTTGACTGGATCAGAGTATGTACACAAGTGTATAACACAATTACCAAAAGATTATTATCTAATCCTCAAGAATCCGCCATAAAATCTCATATGACCTGGATCATTTTGATGTACACCAAATTTAAGACGTTATCACCTAAGGACTATTATCTAATCCCCGCAACAATACCATAAGACTCATAAGACTACATCAATAAATTGTTATGGATCAACACCTATTCAAATTTGAGACTTATTACCCCGTGACTACTGCCTAATCCTCGCAAATAAACCATTAAATTCGAAAGTGTGAGTTTCAAGTATTACTTGATTAAAAGATATTTTTTTGGGGCATTAAACCATTTTCGTGTGGTTTTGATCCAAAGATACTGCAAGTGCAATGTGCCTATTGCTAATAAAATGGATTTAAGTCCAGATATCGATCCCACAGAGATCTCAAGAATTTTTCAATCAACTATCCCAACTACTTAAGCTCCATACTATTCGGGACTGATAATACGATAATGAGATTTTGCTTCAAAGCTTAAATGAATAATGTAAAGAAAATGAATGAACAATAAATGAATTGAATATTGAAATAACAAAATAACAAATTTAGATTTACCGCTTATCTCTAAAGAACACATTAAATAATTAGCTATCGTGGAAGAATCAATTCCTACGCTTTATATCAGATCTTTGGTTTTCTTAATTCATGATTTTTAAACTAGTCCAAGGATTAATAAAGTGTGACCGATCTCTCCATACCACATACTCATCATCTCACCTTAACTTTTCTCTCGAACACGTGGGGTGAAATAACAACTTTTAAAACTAGTTGCCTCGTTTCCGTATTTTCTTTCAATACTTGATACCCACAATACGGATCATGCACTGAGCTCCTTCAAGTGAGTCATTGCTGAGGTTGCACTATATCACTGGTTCCTCACCTCAAAATTAGAATAGCTTACTCTTTTCCTTGATTAGATCCCCACTCAACACTGATCGACCACTATCTCGAATCGAGGTGAACTCTCCGGTCTACTTAGATTTATAACTCACTCAACTCATTCTCGTTTACAAGAGAGAAGAGGATGTATTGATTTAAATATACAGAGCTATGATTAGATCAGCAAATCTGTGTTCAAAATACCTCTCCCAATTGTTTCTACTCGTGAATGCCTTCTCTGTGTCACCCAGAGGGCCTCCTGGAAATCAGAGCTTAAACAACCTCGTTATGGGTACCCGCAGACTGAAATTGGGATCAATTCCAAGAACACGCAAACCAAAGAAGTCGATTTAACATCTCGTTCAAATGACAGAAACGAAATACTCGCAGAAAGATTATTTCTAACAATAACGCTAATTCAATGAAAAGCTCGGGTTTAAATTACTCGATTATACCATACAATGGTTTGTTGATCAAGAAACCATCAGAATCTAAACTCGGGTGTTCGAAATCCCAAATTTGTTTGGAATTCAAACAACCGACAAGAATCTTAAGAAATAAACATCCGCACTAGCCTTAATCTCATAGCCTAACGTCTCAAATCCAAATTAGAACGAAATACACACTAATCTAATCTAAAATAAAATGGAAAGAAAAACGAAAAACAAAGTAAGAAAAGAAAAAAAGAAAAATACGTGGAGCTTCAAAGAACCCATCTCTTTCATTTCCAAGAGTCACTTCATGGTAGCAAACAGATTTATAGGGTTCTGAAGTTGGGCCCTAATTCCAATGCAGTCTTTTGTGGATTTCCCAATGGACTGGCCCATACAATGCTCTCGTGTCGCGACCAAAGCCCTTGTCGCGACATCGCTTAGTTTGGCACTTGGCTGGCAAAGATCGCGAAGTCATAATATTCCTTTGTTTTCAGGCACCTTATGTCGCGACAAGGAATCAATATCGCGACATCAACCTTATTCTTCAACCTTAGGTGATATTTCGGCGTCACGACATCAATCTTTCGTTTGACATCACTCTATGGTCTACGTGTTTTAATCGCTTCGCCTCGGCGTCGGCTTTGTCGTGACATCAACTCATGTCTCGCAGCTCTTCATCGATGATTTCGATGTCGCATATCAATCTATTGTCGCCAACATCACTTTATGGCTCGCAGTTTGATTTCGTCGTGCTCGTAGTGTCGCGCCATCGATCTCGTCACAGATCAACTTTAGAATCAGAATCAATCAGATCTTCCTTACGCCGCGACATCATCTTCGTCTTATTGAATGCCTTAGTCCCGCAGCCTCTTCAATCGATGCTGGTTTCGGATGTCGCCATGATCGAACTCTTGTCGCTGACATCACTTTAAGGCGGAATTTCAGCTTTCAATCGACAAGTCTCATGTCGCTATTCGATCTCTATCGCGGATTTGATACGTTTCACAACCGTTGCTTCGTGTCGCTGACGCTGGCCCTTCCGTCGCGCGACTACATTTAAATCACATCGGGCCATCTTTTCAAACCTGTCATAGCATCAAGGTGTTTCTCTTGTCACAACCTCCATCCCTTGTCGCTGATTATCGATCTTCGCCGCGATATCACTGCGGTTGCCGCGACATCATTTCTAGTCTCCGGGTTAGTCTTCGCTGCTCATTGTAATGCCCTCGCCGCGACCCGTGATCAATTTTCCTTCAATTTTCCTTCGATGTCGCGACCGCATAATCGACAATGCAAGCCCAAACCGCAACATTAGTTACCCTACCGGCCATTTCGCTCTCGCCATTTTATGTATTTTTACTCCACCGATTTCTTCATTTTTCTACTGCTTTTTCTTCTTTCCTTCACACTCCCTGCTAATAACACATTGGTGAGTTTCTTCATAATTCTGCATATTAATTATTCCTTTTCGGATGAAAATCAAATGTAAAATGGATTAAAAATAGATGACTTTGCTCATCAAACTCCCCAAACTTAAAGTTTTGCTTCGTCTCTCAAGCAAAGGAAAGAAAGAATTGTTTGTCCTCAAACAAAAAGGACATTTTTCCGCTTCCGTCTTACAAGAAAGGGGCCAATTTGCTGAAATACAAGAATGCATTTTCTCTCGTACATCTAACTTCAAGTCCAGCCTGCTGTTAGTTTTTAATCTTTATAGTATACAAAACTAAACCGTTGAAATTGTTTTTACAAACCACATAATCATTAGATCCCTAGTCAATAGATTATTTTCCTTCATCTCTGTTTATAATGAGTCACTTAACCCTAAGGTCCTTTCACAGCTTTGATTGTTTCCATATCTCCAAATCTACAGGTTTATATAAGAGACATCATATAGATGTTTTTCACATTGACTTCACTAATGTAGGTGATTTGTGCCACAAGATCAATTCAGTCTTTGGGATTATATCGTTAAAGCCAAGTAATGCAAGATGGAAGGAATTTTAGGTTAAGATTACCCCGAACCTTTTCTCTCCTCTTCTCGCCCCTCTTCTTGGTAGTTTTTAATAACTCCCAACTTCATGTTTGGAACACTCTACTGCTCAATTCAGTCCGCATGCCTCCATTTTCACTTGCAACTCAATCAAATTTCTTGAGCCTGGTTTACTCGATTCAGTGAGGTGCAATGTTTGATCTTTTAGGCTTTCTAACACTCTTAAAGTAACTTTAAGTAGCAGCTCCCATACCAGATGGCATTAGGTACTAGGTGTTGAAACACCCCTAAGAAACTTAATTGTTCTAAGAGAGTTGAAGCACAAGATAAAACTATCCCTATAAGCTTTCTTTCTATTGCATTTTCTCGCTTTGCTTTTTCATTCCTTTGTTCCTCAAAACATATACCCCCAAACTTCATTTCTTTCTTCCTCCTCTTGAATTCGGTAATCATATGTTCTTATCAAGGATTGATTTTTTTTTTTTAGACGGGTCAGGGGCTCTATCGCTTATTTTTTGAAAATAGGCCTGTTTGGCTCAATTTCTGAATTCAAGGTATATGCATCAGCATATGAATAAGCATGGCTAGAATGGCTCAAACTATCCAAGAATGGTCTCAGATCATCTCTTGTCAACTCAGATTATCAGATTTCGCCAACCACACCAACAAATTCTAGAATTTGATTAAATAGTCGTGACTAACCATAAGATTTAATACTCATTTTTGTTGATGAGTAGTTAAATTACTTGATATTCAACAGGTTCCTTGACTTATTGTTCGTACTTCACAAACTCAAAAAATTATGTTTTGGTTCCTTCGATTGACAATTTCATATTCCTCGACTTAAGGTTAGACTTAAGTCACTTTTGCACTTTCAGGTTTCAATCAAACTCCGTATTCATTTGGCCCTTATTCTACATTTCAGCTTATTCCTAATCTAACTGCTTCATTCAATTCATCTCATTACATCTCGTCAGTTTTTATTCTTGAACTAATTCCTACTTTTATTTTCCCAACTATGCAAAACCACAAGCAACACAAAATTTAACAAACCAAAATAACACAACACCATTTCAAATTTGATTATTTTATTTTTGGTTTTTGATCAATTGCAAATGCTGATACAACAAAGAGGGCTTCTGAAGGCAAGGAGGTCAGCTCAAATAGTCTATCTCTTCTTGGAAGAGGCAGCAAAGATATTAGGGGATCCCGTGCCCAGTATTCAAATGAGCCGGGGAATGGGAGGGAATTTCATTTCTCTTCTTCTTAGTTCTTCTCAACTTGATTCAATGAAGATCTCATTGGAGAGATCAACCTTCTTGTTTCTAGCTCATCTTGTCTCTTCCCCAAGCCATTCATTGTGTTTTCCATTTCATTTCATTATTTCCAAAATTTGGAAAGATTGTTGTTAATCAAATCCAAATTTTCTAAATTCCATTCTCTCTCGGGCCTCGTAGGATTCAAAGATCCTTGCTTTGTCTCTATCATCCAGCTTATTCTCAAAATCTTTTGGTGTAGACTCGTGATAAAAATTTGAATCCTTTATTTGTTCTCCCAATTTGGCTTTCCTGCTCTCGCTCTCTTTTCTCTTCATGATGGTTATGAGCCGAGAATCACGCTCAAACTCGATGGTTATAAAAAGATTCATGACTCACTTGAGTTTCTAGAAGATCGCTATCTCTTTTCCTTCATTTTTCAAGTCCTCTCTTTGCCGCCGAAGAACCTCTTTCACCCTGTTCTTTCTTAGTTCTTCTTCCATTGCATCGATCTCTTCTTTTAACTCTTTCATAAACTCCTCCCCGACCCGTGTTGCACATTCCACTCTTTTTCCCTGTCTTCCATCTTCTTCTGGATGGCATTGAGGACCTCCATTATTGAATTGTTCTCTTGTTCTCCCCTTGAGCTTTCTCCCTGCTCTCTGAATGCTCAGTTTTGCATAGGAGGAGAACTAGCTAAGGGGATGGAGAAATCTAAGGGGCTTTTTCATCCCCGCCTTCATCGTTCGCAAATGTAGAAGTATTATTTTCGTGGAGGATTTCTCTGATTCTCTCTTTCTGGCCAAGAACCCCCAAAGTCTCCTCTTCTTGCCTTGCACTGGAGTTTCTTCTCCGTTTTAATCAACACCCCCTTTTTCTTTCGTTTACGTGGGTCCTCGTCACTCCCGCCAAGAGGAGTGGTATGCCATAGGGACTCCTTCTTCTCTCACTCCCTCTACTCCATCTTTAAACATAAACAGCTTATTGTTATCGGGGTGAGGTATCAGCCCTTGTTTCCTTCATGGTACCTCATTATAGAATTTTCACTATTACTCCTACATCGAGCTTCAGACTTTCTTTTAAAATAGCATACAAAGATAATTAAGTTTCCCGCTTCACTCACAAATGCTTGGTTGGGACCAAAACAGAGGGCAAGAAATAGAACCATACCTTAGCCTCAAGGCTTCCCGCTCGTAGTTTTGGTTCTCCTTCACCTTTGTCCCGCTTGTGCTTTTCCGTCGTGAGCCTTTGGCAATCTTCAAATTTTGGGTTTTCCAAGAGCTTTTTGAACTTGACCCATGCTTGTGCCCTCCCATTCCATATGCTTCAAGCACGGCTTTGGCTCCATATGGTACCTCCACACTCCTCTAACGAACACAAGAGTTATCTTCCGCCTACCATTGAGTAAAATTCTTTCACCACTCCGTAGCCTCGACTTTTGATGCTGCAAGCTTCCTAACCTCACCCAATCATCTCCTTTGGAAAGGAGTAGTAGGGTTTCAATCTCTTCGATACTCTAACCTCTTTGTTGGCATAGTGCCCAGCTTGAACAAGCTTCCTCTCGATACAAAATTTTCTACTTCTTCTTCTTACTCTTTTTCCTCGTCTCATTCTTTCTTCGGGAACCGCTGCACCTCCGGTGCTTTGGGTACCCTTCCATCTGCCTCTTCCCGTCGGATTTCTTCTTCCTGCTGCACACATATTCCTCCACGATCTCTCCTGTTAGGTACGGTAGTTTGAGGTTTCCCAGTTTCATTTGAACGAAGGGAAGTTTTCTGGAGAGTCCGAGAGCTAGGTTTTCGTGAATTGAGAATCGAAGGAAGGGAGTGGATTTGAACTGCTTCGAGAGTGGAGCTGAAGTGTGGAAGAAGTTCTCCAACAGCTGTAATTCAACGTTTCAGAGGTTACTGACATTTATTAAATTCGCATGTCGCGACTTCAATGCAAAGTTGAAATTATATGCTGTCATTAAAATTAGGGCAAAATTTAACTTGCCCAACTGGCAAATTTCCAATGATGTCGCGACATGAAATTTCTTGTCGCGACATAATCAACTTTTGGTGGGACAAGTCGTCCCTTGGCTACGACAACAATTATTTCCTCTATGTGTGATGATGTCGCGACAACTCCCACTGGGAGGAATCGGGCTTCACGCGACTCGCCTTTTCTTCCTTCACCGACCGAGTCACGACATCAATCTCGCCGAACTAATCGCATTTGCCTTTATATTTAATGAACATGTGGTTTTTCATTCTTTATCAACTCAAATCCTCGCAAGATCAAATAAATCAATTTCTCACAAATAGTCATACATGTATTCAATTAAATTTTCACAAAATTTGTATAGTGGAAAAGAATGCTTCCCTTCTTCCCGTATCTCCTTCCCGTGGAATTGCCGGAGTCGCTCCCACTGTCTCTTCTCTCATTTCCTCGCATTTTTGCACAAGCACCACAACATTTACTGAAAGGACGGATTACACCTCAATTACTTAGATTTCCAAATAGTCGCTATATAAAAATAAAACTTAGAGAAAATCAAAGTGAATTCTAAATAAAATTCAAAAAATAGAAATTGAAAGTCTTTTCGGGTCAGCCTCTCCCATCAATGCCGCTTTGAGTCCTTACTGACTTGCTGCTTTGGTTCTTCTTCTTCTAGATAACTCGCCGGAGCTCTTCCATTCCTTCCTCCCTCGCTAGATAGTGCTTCGCCTTTGTCCATTGACTTTGAATTGTTCTCCGCATCCGCATAACCGCTATTTTGAAGTCCTGAGAATCTCTTATAAAATCCAAGCATGCCCTAAGAAGCTTCGACCCTTTACTCGTGGTAGGGGGTGCAAGAGTTTGATAATGGATACCTTGATTGGTCTACTTCAGCCTAGTAGCGAAATTTTATGCCAAGAACAATACCTTCCTGCTACCATAAAATGGCATTTTCCCAATTCAAGGCCTAGCTGCTTTTGTCTCGCATCTTTGAAGCAATCGCTTTCCAAAGTTCTTCAAACACTGACAAAACCGGATCCATATACAAGGAAGTCATCCATAAAAATTTCCATAACTTCTTCCAACCATGTCTCGAGAATATTGGACATCATACACCTCGAATGTAGCAGTGAGCATTACAATGCCCAAACGACATCCTTCAAGGCAAAGGTACCGTAGGGGCATGTGAAGGTGGTCTTCTCTTGTCCTCAAAGTAATAGCAACTGATTGTATCCTCGAATACCCATCCAAGAAACAAATGAGGGTGTCCCGCTAACTGGCCCAACATTTGATCAATGGGTGGCAAAGTGGAAATGATCTTTTCTCGGGTGGTCGTGTTCGCCTTAATCAATGCATACCCTTGATCCTATCATCGTTTGTCGAATCAATTCATTTTTCTCATTTTCTGATCACAAAGAAACCCACCTCTTCTTGGAACCACATGGACTGGGCTTACCCAAGGACTATATGAAATTGCATAGATAAAACCATTCAACAATTTGAAAGTACTTTCCCGACTACTTCCTTCATCACCGGATTCAGTCTCCTTGATGTTCTACGATGGCTTTGAAGTTTCTTCTAGCGTAATCTTGTGCATGCAAATTGATGGACGGATACCCTTCAATTCTTCAATGACCAAGCTATAGACTTTATGCGTCTTAAGACGGCAAAGAACCTCTCGCTCCTCATCATCACTAAGTCTAGCAGATAATCACCGGGGTCTTCTCTTTGGTGATTCTAAATAAGCATACTTCAAATGACTTGGCAACTCTTTCAACACTAGCCCCTCCTCGAAATGTTTCGATGAATTTCCCTTTTCATTATTTTCCCTTTGTCATTTCTCACAAGCCAGCTCAACACGCTTATAGAATGAAAACTGTTGTAATAATCGCAGTAGTCATCTTCAATATACCGAATTAATCTCTTTTCAATGATAAAATTCGAAAGACATAATCATTGTGAACATCGGGTGGTCAGAGGTATAGACATCATCAACTACATTGCAATTTTCTATCTATATCTATATTCTCGCATGCTTTGATCAAGTTGAAAGAAGAGCTTCTTCTCCAACCCTCAAGGTAAGAACTCCTTTGCATGCCGATCAGTAAGGTACCATGATTAGAATGGTCTCCCAAGAAAGGTGGGTAATTGCGGAATCTTCTTCCATGTCCGTAATGATGAAGCTCCACTGAAAACAAATTTCTCAAAGAAATAATTTAAATTACATTTTCCTAAGACCTTTCAGTTTCACCATCGATCTGCCCATTTGAAGAGTAACAAAGTGGTGGGAATAACCTCCCCTAAACTTAATTGCTTGGCAACGTAAAAGAGGGGCATCAAGTTTATACTAGCCCCGAGTCACAAAGAGCTCTGAATTCAATTCCTTCAATGATGCAAGGAATCAGAAGCCCCGGGTCCTTCATCTTTTCCGGCAATTTTCTTTATCACAAAGACCGCAAGTGGCAAGTGAGATTCAATGATCCTTCTTCTACTATCTTTCTTTCTTTGTTCATGTCCTTCAGAATTTTTGCATAGAGTGGCATCCGAGTCACCACTTCAGAAGGGCATATCGATTCTAGCTTTTGAAAGGTTTTCAAAACCTTGCAAACTCCGCTCCTCTATTTGATTTCAGCTCGTGGAAATGGGACCGCAAGCCCAGAGCCTTTGATATCCTCTATGTCCACTCCTTCTTCTTTTTCCGAAGGCTTCTTCCTTTTCCTCGGGCTTTCTTCTTTGTCGTGCTGTCATTTTTTTCTTTCATCTTTTCTAACTCCTTCCCACTTCTAAGCCGCACAACCACGCAGCCCTTGGATTCTTCTTGTGTCACTTGGAAGGTATCTTCCTCCGCTTTGCGTTAGGGGCCACAAATGCCCTACTTGTGTCTCCTGTGTTCAGGATGCATTGGTGGTGTTCAAAAATTTGAGAATTGGTAGCGCTTGCTTCAACTCTGCAAACTTGCTCATGAAGGTTCAATAGTTTATTATCCCCCCATGAAATGCAAAAGATCTGCTCTTCAAAAGTTCGGGCCTCCGACTGAGCATTCATTGCAGTTCATTTCCTTGCTGCTGTCAGTAGAATCTTAAGTGGGTTGTTGATAACCCCGTTGAGGGTTCCGCTCCATGCCTCGCTCATAGTTTCTCCACCATATGAGCAGTTCTCACGGTTCAAGAGTTGGTGATAATGTGTCGTGTTAGTATTGGGTTTGAAATGGTAAGTTCTTGGCTCACCCAGATACTTAACCTCTTCAGCATCATAGAATTGTTCTTCAGCAGCTCTCTCAGCACTTTCCTTCAATAACTCTCTTTCAACTGCTCCTATCTCTACGCAAAGGTGTGTCTTCTCCTTTTCGCTTGTCCAGCCCGGTGCATACGGCATCCAACTCGCCTCCATGGCTGTCATCTTGCTCAGCCTCCATGATCCCCTTTCCTCTATCAAGCCTCTCTTGAAAAACTCTAAGAGTTTCATATTGCATTTAGCCAGTCTTCAATCGCCTCTTCTGCCTCTTTCAAAGATTTTTTCGCTTGAATGCTCCACAACATGAAGCATCAATATTCCCCTTTGATATATCATTCAAGGCATGATATACAATGTCCATCTGAGTCTTCAGATCTATCCCATGCATTGGACTTCTTCTCAGCAACCGTTTGAATCTTTCCCAAGCTACATACAAGCTTTCATCTTCCCCCTGCTGAAACACAATGATTTCCCTCCTTCTCTCTGAGGTGAGGGCTGGGGGAAAGAATCTACCTAAGTAGGCCTCTACTAACTCCTCCCAAGTATCAACAGAGCCATATGGTAAAGATTCATACCATGTAGCTGCTGTATCTCTTAGAGAGAAGGGGAATAGATGCAGTTTAATGACTTCTGGTCTCACCCCATTCAACTTCACTGTATTAGCCATCCTGAGAAATCTTCCCAGGTGCTCGTTTGGGTCTTCAGTGGGATGACTAGTAAACTGATGCTGCTGGACCATGGTAATTAGTGCTGGTTTAAGTTCAAAATTGTTTGCATCAATAGCTGGTTGTCTGATTGCAGAGTACTCATCTCGACATCGGTCAGAAGTCCTCCATAGCATCAGTGATCGGGAGGCCTCTAGCCGCTTCTCTATGTGTGCTTCATTCGATCTTGTCTTCATCCGCCATGGCTGAGCTTTTCGCCTTCCTATCTTTCTCAAGCTTCCGAGTGTTCTCTAATTCTCGTGTTTGCCGGAATCATATCAAGCAGGTTCTCGTTTCCTATGCATTAAAATTTTGTCCCTGAAATCAAAACACACTTACATTAATAGGATGAGTCTGGTCAACAAATATTTTCAATATGGTTTGTTAAAGATTAGTGGCTAAAAATAACCACTGCTTGAAAAGCTATTTTTGTTCTTTTCTTCAAAATGTCCAAATTAGCATTTCCTTCTTCGGTCTCGAATATTGATTTACTAAATTCTTTCGATCCCTAAGAATGGCGCCCATAAAACTTGTTGACTAGATCGACTATGTACACAAGTGTATAACACAATTACCAAAAAGATTATTATCTAATCCACAAGAACGGCGCCTTACAAAACTTGCTGACTGGATCATTTAATGTACACCAAATTTATGACGTTATCACCCATGATCATTATTATCTAACCGGCAACAAATTACAAAACTCGCTAAGACTACATCAATAAATTGTTACGGATCAAAACACCTATCCAAATTGGACTTATTACCCAAGGACTATTGTCTAATCCTCGCAAATAAACCATTAAATTTGAGTGTGAGTTTCCTATATTACTTTGATTAAAAGATTTTTTTTTTAAGATTAAACCATTTTCGTGGTGGTTTTGATCCAAGATATCGCAAGGTGCAATGTGTGCCGACAAGTAATAAAATGGATTTAAGTCCAGATATCGATCCCACAGAGATCTCAAGAATTTTTCAATCAACTATCCCAACTACTTAAGCTCCATACTATTTGGACGATAATACGATAATGAGATTTTGCTTGAAAGCTTGGAATGAATAATAAAGAAAATGAATGAATAAATGAATTGAATATTGAAATAACAAAATAACAAATTTAGATTTATCAGCTTATCTCTAAAGAACACATTGAAAAAATCAGCCATCGTGAAGAATCAATTCCACAGCCTATATCAGATCTTTTGGTTTTCGAACTACGCATCTTTAAACTAGTCCAAGGATTAATAAAGTGTGACTGATCTCTCCATACCATTACGCTCATCATCTCACCTTAACCTGCTTTCTCTCGAACACAGGGGTGAAATAACAACTTTAAAACTAGTTGCCCTGTTTCCGGGGTATTTTCTTCTCAATACCCATACCATAATAACATGGACTGCACTGAAGCTCCTTCAAGTGAGTCATTGTCGAGGTTGCACTATACCGGTTCCACCTCAAAATTAGAATAGCTTACTCTTCCTTGATTAGATCCTTACTAACACGGATCGAATCTACTATTCAATTGAGGTGAACTGTTTACTTGGATGAGAATCACTCAACTCAATTTCGTTACAAGAGAGAAGAGGATGTATTGATTTAAATATACAGAGCGTATTAGATCGAAGAAATCTGTGTCTAAAATACCTTCCAAATTGTTTCTACTTCCTCGCATCGCCTTCTCCGTCACCAGAGGGCCTCTCGGAAATCAAAGCTTAAACAACCTCAAGTATGGTACCGCAGACCTAAATTGGGATCAATTCCAAGAACACGCAAAACCAGCAAGTCGATTTAACATCTGAAGTTCAGCTATTATGAATGAAATACTGCAGGAAAGATTATTTCTGACAATAACGTCAATTCAATGAAAGCTGGGTTTCTAAATTACTGATTATACCATACAATGGCTTGCTGATCAAGAAAACCACTGTAAAACGGAAACTGGGTGTTCGAAATCCCAAAATTTGTCTGGAATTCAAACAACCAGACAGTAATTTTAAGAAATAAACATCTCGCACTCGCCCATCCTTACGCCTAACGTTCAAATCCAAATTAGAACGAATACACACTAATCTTATCTAAAATAAATGGAAAGAAAAACGAAAAGAAAAGTAAGAAAAGAAAAAGAAAAGAAAAAATACAGGAGCCTCACAACCTGCATCTCTCTTTCAAGTCGCCAAGAGCCGCTTCGCTGGGTAAAGCAGGTTCGTATTTATAGGATTCAAGTTTGGTCTACCCCAATGCACTGGATTTCCCAATGGACTGCCCATGTTACGTCGCTCGTGTCGCGACCTCAAAGCCTCTTGTCGCGACATCGCTAGTTTGGCACTGGTCAGCAGATTACATCGCAAGTCATAATATTCCTTTGTTTTCTTGCAGCACCTTATGTCGCGACAAGGAATCAAATACGCTGACATCAACCTTATTATTCTCCGCAACCTTTAGGTGATGGCTTTCTGATGTCGCGATTATCAATCTTCGTCGCGACATCACCGCATGGCTCCACAGTTTTAATCGCTCGCTCTCGATGTCGCCGACATCGATCTCTTCGTCAGACATCGCCATGTCTTCGCAGCCCTTCCATCGATGATTTCTGGATGTCGCGACATCAATCTATTGTCGCGACATCACTTTATGGCTCGCAATCTTTGATTTGTCGTTTCTAGTGTCGCACATCGACCCTTGTCGCGACATCAACTCTTTAGAACTGTAACTGTGAACTGGTATCTTCTTACGTCGCGACATCGATCTCTTGTCGCGACATCAGCTTAGGTCTCTGCAGCCTTCAACTGATGGTTTTTGATGTCGCGACATCACTTTATGGAATTTCAGTTAACCGACAGCCCTGTGTCGCGACTCGATCTCTTGTCGCGACATCGTATTAATGCTTCGCAGCTTAAAAATGGTTGCTTCGTGTCGCGACGTCACCCTCTGGTCAGCGACTTACAGCTTAAATCACACGCTTCATCTTTCAAACCCGTCATAGCGTCAAGGCGCTTCTCTTGTCACAACCTCCATCCCTGTCGCGACATCGATCTTCGTCGCGACATCCGCAGTCGTGTCGCGACATCATTTCTTAAGTTTACAGTTAGTAAATCCGATTGCCTACATTGTAATGCACATCATGACTGCATGTCAATTTTCGCCGAATTTTCCTAATGTGACACGCATAAGCGGACAATGCGAGCTAAGCTGCGAAACATTAGTTACCAATTTGCTTTCATTTACGCCACGCTATTTTATATTTTGCTCCATACGTTTACGCATTTTCTCTTTGCTTTTTTCTTCTTTCCTTCACCTCCACCTTTAATAACACATTGGTGAGTTTCTTCATAATTCTGCATATTAATTATTCCTTTTCGGATGAAAATCAAACAGAAAAATGGATTAAAAATAAGATGACTTTTAAGCTCTCATTGGTATTTGGTCGAAGGAACTTCTCCCTGAAGCTAAGTAATTCACGATATCGTATACCATGGCATTTGGAATGACAATTGAAATAGTTGCTCGTCTGGGAATCTCTCTGCTTAATCTTATCTCCTCGTTTTACGCTTGATTTCTTTCTATTATGAATGATGATAAATTTATCACATTATCACATCCTTTTATCTCTCCAATTTCAGATCAAACTCTTGCAGTAATGCTACCCTGTATCAGTCTTGGCTGGCTTCCTTTTTTGACATAAAGTCTTGATGGGCTACACTGTAGTGCAGCATGACCTCTTATAGGATCAGGAATGTATGGCCTGAATTTTCACAAAAGCAAACACTATTGCTAGCATCTCCTTTTAGTTGTGGAATAGTTTTCTTGTGCTTCATTGAAAGTTATTAGCATAGTATATGGCTACGAATATTTTCTCTTTTCTTGCCCCAAAACAACTCCCATTCACCCGAAATCACCATCCTTTGTTACTTGGTCAAAGTCTGATACTGCTGCGACTATGTAGTGCTTGAACCAATCGTCTTAATTTCTTCAAGCGACCTTGCGGGAGATCATCAAAATTAAATTTTGTGTCTTTCTCTAATGTCTATGAGTAGTGCGGCATTCTTGAGAGAAGTCTTTGATGAATCTGTAAATCGACATACTTGAGAAACTTCTTATCCCTTTTAACGTGGTGGGAGGTGCAAGGGTTTTGATAATGAAATCTTGGATTGGTCCTTTTCAACGCTTGTGAAAATTTACAATACGAGGAACAATACCTTGTTACCATGAAATGGCATTTTCCCGATTTAGTACTAGCGCTTGTCCTTGCATCTTTGAAATCATTTCCGGGTTGTTGACATTGTTTAAAAAGCGGACCCATACCTTCAGTAAAAGTCATCCGCCAAAAATTTCTGCTTCTTCTACCAAATGAGAACATTGACATCATACATCTCTGGAAAGTAGCAGGAGCATTGCACGACCAAATGTCATCCTTACGAGCCAGTGCCCGTTAGGGCATGTGAATGTTGTCTTCTCTTGGTCCCTCGGCGCAATTCTGTCTGGTTGTAGCACGAATACCTGTCAAAAACAAGTGAGGATGTCTGATAATCTTGTCCAACATCGATCAGAAAGTGATAAGCGAGGAAGTGATCTTTCTGGATTTGTTGTGTTTGCTTCCCCTATAATCAATGCTACTCCATCCTGTCACTTAGTTCTTGTTGGAATTAATTCATTTCGTGCGGATTAGTAAATCCACCCTAACTGGAACCACATGGACTGGGCTAGCAAGGACCTCCCAAAAGTACATAGATAAAACAGGCATTTAACCATTTAAGTTCCTCCCCTTCGACTACTTCTTTCATTATTGGATTAAGCCTCTTTGATTTTCCAGCAGTTGGCCTTGCATTTTCTTCTAGAAGTATTTTGTGCATGCATATTGATGGACTGATACCTTTTTAACTCTGCAATAGACAAATCTATAGACTCCTTATGATTCCTTAAAATTTCAGAGAAAACCTGTTCACCAATCACTAAGTCTAGCGAAATTATTCTTGGTTTACTCTTTGGCGGCTCAGTAAGCATACTTTAAATGACTTAACACTTTTAGAACTAGCCGCTTCTTCACTGGTTTCTTGATGAAATTCCTTTTCTTCAAGTTGGTCTCTTTTTCACCTCGGTTTGTTCAAGACTCAATAAGCTTTCTCGATTAGAATGTAAACTAATGTCGAGAAAATCTGAATCAAAATCTTCTAAGATGCAGAATTCATCTCTTTTTCATTGATTGAAAAATTCATTACAATCATAGTAAAATTCAGAGTTGTTGACATATACATCTTCTATTGACCTTACATCTTCCCTCTCTATGGCATCTCAGGCTCTCAAACCGATTAAGTGAAATTGGCTTTCTCTTCTTCAACTGCGAGGTAAAAATTCCCTTCGCATGTCGATTAAGCTGCATAAGTTGCAAGGAATGGCCTTCCCAGTAGCAGAGGGATTTGTGAATCTTCCTCCATATCTAGTACGATGAAGTCTACTGGAAAAATAAAGTTCCCCACCTTTACCAGCACATCTTCTATGATTCCTTCAGGTTTGCGGGGTTTTATCACACCATTTGAGTGTCTTGTAGTGGGGAGTAATCTCCCCCAAACTTAACTATTGAAGCAACAGAATCGTGACATTAAATTGATCTGGCACTGGTCACGAGAGCTTTCTGAGGCTCGACTCTCCAGTGGTGCGGGGAATGGTGAAGCTCCTAGATCCTTCGTCTTTAAGTAGCCCCTCTTGATCATGAGTATTACGTTGCGATCGGAGTTCACAATTCCTTCTTCCGGCTTAATCTTCTCTTTTTTTGCTGTTGTGTCTTTGAAACTTTGCAGTGGCATCTAAGTAACCACTTATGTGAAAGACATCGCGATCTCTAGCCACGAAGGTTTCAGAACCTTACAAACTATTCCTCTATCTTAGTTCATGACCTGCAGCACAGGAAATGGGCCCATGGCAGGTTGTTCTGGGTTTTCTTCTTCTTTCCTTCTTCTCCGGACAGCTGTTCCTTCTTTCTTTCTTTCTCCAGTGTTTCTGCATTATCCAGGCTTTCATCTCCACTTATTTACTTTCATCTTTTACGTCACTGTCTTCTCAGCGAGTCTTTCCCACTTAAAAATTTTGCCTTATCTATACAGTCTTTGGATTCTTCTTTTGTGTCCATTTGGGAAAGGCATCTTTCATCCCAGTTTCTGCGGGTTTAGGGCCGAGTTGCCTATCGTGTCTCGAGTTCTTGAAGGAAGAGAAGCTTTAGTGGTCTTTTGAAAGAACGAGAATTGGCATTTAGGAGCTTCCAATTCTACAAACCTTTGTTCATGGAAGTTTGCTCTTTCTTGTGTCCCCCATGAATTCGACATTGATCTTGAATGGTAGAAGGGCTCTCCTCGACCACGTATTCATTTACACTTCCTCCTCCTTACTTTTACTCTTGTTGGAACAGCAGTGGGCTGCGTATCCTTGGCATGAGGATTTGTTCATGCCTTTGGCCTTGTGAGACCCCTCCACCATATGAAAAAATTTCATGGTTCCACTGGGTCTTTGGATGATAGTGTCTTTGGAAGAAGGTTATGATTTGGTTCAGGTGATAACTTCTTGGCTCTCTAAGTACTTAACCTCCTCGACATCATAAAAGCAGGTTCTTCGGTGGGTACCTCGGCCCACTTCCTCTCGATAGTTCCCTCTCATTTAGCCATTTCATGAACAGTGTGCATCTTCCTCTCTTGCTTGTCCATTCTATACATGATGGCATCTTCCTCTCAAAATTCCTCCATTGTATGTCGGTGATTGGAGCCTTGATCTGTTGTGTTTATCCTTGGTCACAGTGCACAGCCTTTCTCTGCCATGGCGGGATTTCGATCTTTTTCGCCTTTCTAGAAGCTTAGTGTTCTTTACAGTTCGTTATCTGTGGACCGGATCGATTATTTCCTATACATTAAAAGTTTTCCCAGAAATCAAAACACGCACATTAATAAGTTAGTGGGTGACAAATATTTTCAATATGGCTCGTTGAAGAGTTAGTGGCTAAAAATAACCTTTGTCATAAAAAACTAATTTTTGTTCTTTTTTCTTTTAAATGTCCAATTAGCATTTCCTTAACTCGTCGGAGTATTGATCTACCAAATTCTCGATCCGACAACGGCGCCATAAAACTTGTTGTGGGACCCAGGCATGTCTGAAATTTATAACATCGCCCAGACTATTAATGCAATCCCCGAGCAACGGCGCCATAAAACGACGGACCAAAGACATGTACAAATTTATAACTTATTGCCCGAAAGACATTGTCCCATCCCGAAACGGCAGTAAATAAACTTGTTGTGGTATATGTCTTAGCTATTTGATTAGTTCGAATTGTTCCGATTGGAGTAAATTGTTCTTGGTGGTTTTGATCAGGTGATCTTTGTAAGTGCCAGGTCGAACAAGTAGTAAATTGGATTTAGAGATCGATGTCGATCCCATGAGATCTCGGTACCCGATCAGTACCCCAGCTATAAACTCACATACTATTTGGACTATAATGGACAATTTGAATCGTAGTGAAAGCCTTGAAATAATGAAAACCTAAAATAATATGAATGAATAACAAATGAATGACTGCGAAATAATAAAAATGACAAATTTAGATTGAGCAGTTATGCGGCAAAGAACATTGAAAATAAACTATTGAAAATCTAGCTACTTTTAATGCGGGTAGCCTTGTTACGGGTATTTTTCTTTTCCAATATATACACACCAACATGGGTATTTGTAAACCTTAGCTCCTTTGTATAGTCATTGCATGGGTTTACCATACGGTTCCTCTCAAATTAGAGCGCTCATTCTTTCCTTGATTAAATCGTTGCTAACACGGGATTGAATTCACGATTCGAATTGAGGCGAACTCTCTGCATGCTTAAATTGATAACTCACTCAACTCATTCTCGGTTTCCAAGTGAAGAGGTATTATCGGTTAATTACACGAGCACATTAGATCATCAATATCGAGGTTCCCATACCTTGAAATTATTCATCACTCTCGGGAATGCCTTCACGTGTCCTTTCGAGGAGCTTCACGGAAATCGAAACTTGGAATAACCCTAGTTATGGGTATAAGAGGCGACATTGGGATCAATTCGAGAATGCGCAAAACCCGTGGTCGGATTATAAGGCGGAAGTTCGTGATAATGAATAAAATTACGAAGGAAAGATAATTTCACGGCCGATAACGATCATTTCCCGATGGGGTGGGTTTCTAAATTATTGGATTACACCATACATTGGCTTCAGCGATTAAGAAAACCATTGTAAATGGGAAGCTACGGTAGTTAAATCCAAGAATTTATGCGAATTCAAACTACCAGACGGTAATTTGAAAGAAATATAAATGCGCATTCAAGCTACGCGCTTCGACTAACGTTCGAGTCAGAATTTGAATGAAATACAAACTAATCACAAAAATAAAAAAATAAAAATAAAAAAAGCAAAGAAAAAAGATAAAGAAAAAGAAAATTAAAAAATCTGAGCCTTCCGGCAACTTCAGTCTACTCCTTGATCGCCCGAGAGATGCGTTCATTAAAGTATGACTTAGTATTTATAGGGTTACGAAGTTTGGGCCCTAATTCGATGCACTTCTTTTTGAATTGCGGTTTAAATGGCGGTTGGTTGTTGATGTCGTGACATCGATTCTTGTATCGCGACCTCTGTTGTCTTTAGTCATGTCGCGAGTCTTTTTGTTTGAATCGCGACGTGTCTTTAGTAATGTCGAGTCTTTGTTTGGTCGCTACGTGTCTTTGGTGTAGGCGATATTAGCGACGGCTACTAGGGCGTCGCGACCTTAAGCGTGTGCATTTGATGTCGCGACAAGCGGATGTTGTCGCGACCTGCTTTCTCTGTAGTGGCTGTCGCCTCGGATGTTGTCCGACCTCGAGAGTCTTTACAATTGATGCTGGCGGCTTGACACGGTGTTGCCGTGACCTTAACTACTCTTACCAATGTTGGCCGCGACCAACGCGAATGTTGTCGTGACTTCCCTTGTGTGGATTGATATTCATGACGAGCGATCTTGTCGCGACCTTCTTTTAGTGCATCGATGTTGCGACCATTAGTTTCCTTACTAAGCGATGTCGGCTTGTTTACGCCGATCTTGGTCGCGTACTTCTAACTTTGACGATGTTGCGACTTAAATGTTGATCCGATTTTTAGCTCTGTCGACTAACTTTGTCGCGACATCGCCATCGCGTATTGAGTTAAATTCTATAAGGTAACCTCCCGAATGATGTCGCGACATCATTCTTCTTCTTCATCAATTTACGGTTGTTTGACCTTGAGCCTTTCACTCGCTTTGTCTTCCATTATGTTTCAATTGCCCTTTGGACCTTTGTAGTGGCAACGAAGATGCATTTTGATTGTTGTCAAAGCTTGGCGACATCAAATTCTTTAATCCTTACTGCACTTCTCTTCTTTTAACTTCCTTGTACATTATATCGGTGTGCACGACCACATTCTGCTCTTCTGCGTTTACGCTTTCTTTTCAATTTCTGCTCCATGGCCGAGATTGGGTGGATTATTCCATCTTCACGCATAATGTCGGTCTTTTTATATAAAAATCAATCGAGAAAAATGGGCCGAAAATAGATGACTTTCGCTCATCAACTCCGACCAATTAAGGTTTAGGGCATCAGAAGTCGAAGGATCTATCGACCACTATCTTGACACCCAGAACTTGAATGATTTTGAGAATCCGGCACCTGGCTTCGTTAAACTCCACCCATCCCAGCCCATGTAGTGAGCGATAAGTCGATGACTCCCGACCGGTTGGCAGGGCCTTAGGGCTGAGGCTTTCGCCATATACCCCTCGAGATTTGTGTTCGGGTTTCAAGGTAAAGTGTCCTTTCCCGAAACTCTTTCTTCTTTCTTTTTTTCTTTTTGTTTTTCTTTCATTTGGAAAATTCATTGGTTTTGTGAGTATAAACCTATTATGAATTGAAGTCATGAATCTAAAATGGGTTTTGCAAAGCAAAAAGGGTATGCGACTTCTCGACCTATTGATGGCTTGATGTGCATTGTGTGTGATTAGCTAAAGGCGGATAAACAAGGTTGAATACTTTGAATCTCCAACCAGCAAAAACTTAACCATGCATGAGCGTACATCATTATGGTGGCATACGGTGCTTTTATTTTCAACTCAAGGTAGAAGCGAAACACAAAAAAAAATATAGGAGCAAAAATGGTTTTTAAAGAGATTAATGAAAAATGTAAAAACTACTATAAAACTTTTGATATAACCAATGTGGCTAGTACAAGCAACTGTAAACACAATACATACTAATTACAATAAAAAGATCACTTGCCTACTATTGGCTAATACATACTAAGCAGGTCTATCTGAAAACAAGTAGGCGTTGATAAAGCTAAAACAAAAACAAATATGATAGATGACACTTCCAGAGCTCTTCTTTACACCCCCGACCAAAGTATACTTGTGTCTCCGGGTAGGCTAGAGAAGGGAGTGCGACCACCTCACTCTCGTGGTGGTGCGGGATCTTTGGTGGATGCGGCTGCGTGCAGGTTTGCAAGCACATCGGAGGCTGCGAGGAGAGCGGATGCGGCGGAGCGATCCGCAGTGGTGGGTTTGTGTAGGCTGCAGTCGCGGCGGCGAGAGGCAGGGTGATGGAAGAAGCATGGAGTGATTACGCGGCGGGAAGTGACCTCGGCTCGAGCCATCGCTGCGTCGATCTTGCGTATCCCAGCGGCAATCCTAGAAGTACCGGGGATGTGCTGCGGTGGCTCTGCGATGTGGTGGATGGGCGGCCGGTCTCGGGAGAGCTGAGACGTGGGAGGTGAAATCGGAGGAGATCATCTGGGACGAGGTCCTCTCCGCTCACCTGCAGGCTTGTTTTGCTCACCCACTCCAGCGGGTCCTGCAACATGTCATCCATTCCTCCTTCTTCTTTATTAGAATAACGGAGTGGTATAGATAGAGAGCCGTCGGGGCCAAAACGAGAGGACAACTCGGCCCGGCCGCACCCATGTATTGGCTCCTCAGGGGAATCCCAGGATGCTCTGGTTTGACACGGCTGACCTCGGCATCCAACATGGGGAATAGCCTGCCAGAACCGGGTCCTTACGGTGGACCTTATACGGAGGTCTTAGTAGCGCGGTCATGGCGAGCTCGGCGGGTGAACCGGAACCCCTCGGATGTCGGTGCGAGCCTCGAGTATGGCTCCCTGCGTTTGTGTAATCGAGTGGGAACGGGTTGGTCAGAAGTCGTGGTCGGGGGAGTCTGCGAGGGGAGTCGACGGAAGAGTATAAGCTTGCGACGAGTGGTATCATAGAGTGAAGAAGCGAACCGTCTCTGGGTGGTGAGGCCCGCTGGGCTTGTCTGTGGAATTCGCGAGAACCACAAGCGATCGCGGTTGTGATATACGTTGCTTCGAAGTACCCGAGGGCGTGCATCTTCGGGCGGAAGAGCAGCGGCGGGCGCTCGCCAGGGGATGTCATAGTATGATAAAAACCATTCGCGCGGGGATAGAAAAGCGCCTCGGTCATGAATGGCGGCAGTGAATATCGTGGATCGACCTCATGAATCTCCCGAATCGTAGGTCATTGTCCAATAGGCATGGTAGTATGACTCTCGCGTGGAAGTCTCTGGCAGGTGGCGTTCCACGGAATCGGATCGCTGGCTAAATATCGGCGATCCTCGGCCGGGGGCAGCGGAGGTGATGAACTTCCGGACCGGTTAGAGGGCTGGGCCACGAGACTCCCCGGGCCAGATGTCAGAACGCGGAAGCGAGCCCTCGGGTTGGTCTCGGATGTATAGGAGAGAAGGGCGAGGGGTCACCGGATGCAGTATCGCTGGATGGGGCTCAGCTGGAAACTCTCGAAATCGAGCCCAGGCGGGACCTTGTATCTTAGCTATGAGCGGGGCGTGCGGGAGGTGTCTCGTAACTTTGGCGGGAGGTGGCGGTTGCGACCTGTGCCGGCACCACTCTCTCGAGATCTTGTGCGGACCTGGGCTGTAACGATGGAAACAAGTAGTGCAGAACCATGATAGGCTTCCGGGCGTGCGGCGGGGATGGCTGGCGTCGGCATGGCAGTAAGTCCGGCGACCTTGTAGTAGAGCGGCTTGTCGAGTGCGGCGAGGAGCGGCGCAATCACGCCCCGTTCTGGTCGCGGCCGTTAGGCGGATCGAGCCGTTTGTAGCGGATATCTTGGGACTCTTTTGCACGATTTTTTTTTTTAAACCATCTTGGTACCTATGGGTATGGCCCACGCGTCATATAACATAATCGAATATCGTAACATATCGAAGACTACCAGGGTGGTGATCATCAAAATCCTAAACATCATATGGGTCCCGTTTACAAATACACAAATATACTTTTATATTTTAAATCGAGCACGGAACCTACATGTAGTGAACCGCACAAGTGTGTTGGCCAGTGTATGCGGATGTTTGCGCGTCTTCTCTGTGCCTACACGGATTAAGCTTAGATGCTAAGCTTTTCGCTTAGTGGGGAAGCATTTCTTATCTGGCATCAAATACGGATAACGTGCCAGTGTCAGTGTCGGGCATTCACATAATGAACGCCTGAATTGCCAAACCTCTGAGACTAATACTTATCACATTCGATCTTATCTTTCGGGAATTACGCTTGTGGACTTATCCTTATTTGGATGTATACTCATAGCACTCATTCCCTGCTCCAGGAGCTTATACTTATAGCAGTCGGATCTTATACTTATAACATACTTATTCTTATTCAGATCTTATACTTATTCGGATCTCCCGAAGAACATATATCCGAACTTACGTCGATCGATACCTACAGTAAGATACATATTTATACTTATGTTTGTATCAGACATAAACTTATTCGATCTCCATTGGAGATTCTGAACCTATGCTTATCTGAGGTTCTTAAACACGTGATATTTAGGTCATCTCAGATCTCCCGTAGGAGTTCTGAAACTCATAATTATCCTCACAGTTTACTTGTTAGGAATTTTGTAGGTATTCTGAGATACGGAGCATTATGCTGGAGCTGCGGAACTTAATCTTATACGGGAGTACTCGTAAGTACTACAAAACTTATACTGGTCTTACGGAACTTATCTTGGTATTTGCCTCACGAGTATTACGAACTTATATCTTCGCAGACTTATAACGTGCTAGGAACTTGGACATGTATTTCCGAATCTTATACATGTCTTCTGAAAGCATATACTTATCTTACGGAACGCGCGATCTTACGAACATATATACTTATCTTAGGATCTTATCCTTGTGCGAAGGTATCCGTGGTACAATAAGTCGAACTAATCATCATCATTATCCTGAAACAAAAGGTCCAGATAAGGGCGTGTGCGAGATACATATCAGTATGGACATTAGTCCGTAACGAATGCAGTCATAACGAGATACATATACTTATTTTCTGGGTTATTAGAGTACACGTGGTACTCTGAACTTATGCCTTTACGGATGCAGTACCCTTAGGTACTGCGGACTTATATCGTTTATGTCGATACGGGGTACTCGTGGGTAGTCTTGGACTTATACTTATTTTATAGGGCGCTTGCTGCGAATGCGAGGGTGCGGGTGGGTGGCCGCAACGCCTTATGTTCTTGAGCGAGAGTACCCTTGGGTGCTGGGGAACTGTCAGTATCTGAGGGTACGGTAGATTTCTGAACATTTCGGATACAAGAGTACGGTAGGTATACGAGCTTAATCGACGGGGAGTTGTCGAGCGAGCGACACTTAGTGCATCTGAGTACCAGTGAGCCTTCTGAATTTGTTCAGTCTGAGGGTACTGTGGGTACTTTCTGAGCTTATCGAGAACGGGAGTACCGTGGGGTACTGCAGAACTTATTCAAATGCGGGTACCAGTAGGTGCTACGGAGGCAATCTGGTGCAGTGCTACGAGAACATATACGGATGTGCGGGTAGGTACATTCAGTTTATATACGAGGTACTGGTAGGTACTTTCGAATCTTTACTATATTCATTTCTTATTCATTGACCGAGTCTTATCATATAATTGTTAGATTGCCTAAACCCCGATGTCACGAGTGAAGTAGGACCGCAAACCTGATAAGTACACGAAGGTCTGTCACAGTCGAGAGAGTGTCGTCGCACTAATCCCGAGTCAGAAGTACTAATGTGCGAACACGATCGAAGAAGTTAGTTGCGCTAATCGAGAGTAGAAGTATGTCTTGCAGCTTACGATCGAAAATGCTTAAGTCGCACTAATCGAGGAAATGCTAGAAGTACTATACGTGCTTTGCCGCGGCACATAGGTGCCATGTCATTCAATAGCGGTCTTAGAGCAATTTTACAATTATATGAGTTCAATAACTTACTATCTTATAATGGGGCCTTCTTAGCACATTATGTGTTTATGACATGTTGTCATTTGGGGTTCATATTTCATATTTAAATCTCCTTATTCATAGTTCATGCCTATTCCATCTGACATTTCATATACTTGTATGATATGATGCCTATCCACACATCATTTGCATGTATTATAGTCCCACCTATGAATCTATTTTTCTTAGAGTGGAATCAATCCAATTGGATCATCGAAACTCAGAAGTTATGGCATTTTCATGCCAACTAGTCTAGATTTTAATTTTCCAGTACCTTGTTTCCATATTTGACATGGTTATTTGTGCTCCTTTAAAGTTGCTAAGGGTTCATTTCAATTGGAATCACCCAATCGAAGACAGGAACTCAACTTACATTCGAATCAATCGGAATCCTCTATGATCAGCGTGCGAGAAAGATGGGCTTGCACATAGCCCCACTTTGGTGAATTTTGGGCTATCTAGAGTCATAATTGGAAATGCTGTGCAGAATATGGTTTCGTTGCCCGGCGAAGTCTATTTTAAGTGGCCGCGAATCACTCATCGGATAAATGAGGAAGTTATGGCCAAAATGCAAACTGGTCAGAGCAGGAAAACCATAACGAGGTTGTCCGGTACAAGTGGCCGGTGGAGATGACCCAAAATGACCGAACCGAAATTGTACCGGTACAAGCTCAACTTGTGCCGGTACAGTCACCAGTAACCCAGAATGTGTGTTTTTTCACCTATTTTCCATGTTTTGATATCAATCAACTCTACACTTCAAACTCAAAACCATTTCTAATTCACTTTGGAATCTCTTTTCTATTCATTCATCTTTCATTTCTTATCTTCTTTCAAAAATCTTTCCATGAATTTCTCCCATCATTCCAACATGGGTTATGATCCATCTCAAACCAACCATGATGATTGGTTGGTTTATTCTAAGCCCTAGCCGATTGCTTTCAAATTAACCATGAATCCAACCGGGAGGATTCCATACTACACTGTTCCATATGGGGTTTACCAACCTAAATTGAAGATCCAAGGTTAGAATGAATTCTAACAAGACCCTAGCTTTTGGAACAAACTATTAACCAAATAAGCCTTAGAATTCCATAAATCCATACTTAAGTTCAATTTCCATACAAAAATCAGTTCCATACCTTGGCTTTGCTTGATCTTGACTCCTCCTTAGCATATATTCTCTCTTCTTTGCTTCCTCACGTTTTTCCTCCCACAAATGAGACCAATTTGGTCTTTAAGAAATTCAGATTTTGTTAAGGCCACATGTTTGGCCCTTCAAAAAAAAAACCCATTTTTCGGTTAAGTTTTGCTTATTTGCTTTTGGCCTCTCATCTTCTAGATACACAACAATTCTATTATTTCTTCTTTGGCCCATAATTTTCAGTATAACTTTTAAGCGTAGCACGGACCATATTTGTCCTTAAGTTTTGTAACTTAAGTTGTCTCGTTTAGTGTTTTGCATTAACTCACGAAGCGATCAAGTATCTTAATGCCTAAACAATAACGACTATGGTATATTTCGAGTGTACACGGCTCAAGGGC